>PVHP010002266.1:0-92263 GCA_004024765.1 Zapus hudsonius | reverse complement strand
GGGGGGGGGGGGGGAAACAGCTGCACGCTGGGGAGGCAGAGGCAGGAGCAGAGCCTGATGAACAGGAGCCATTGTTTGGCTGTGAGGTTCTCCTCTGGGAAAAGCAAACAGTTTCCTTGACGGGCTCCTGTTTCAAGAGCCACACGTCTGTCTCCTATGACCCACATGAAGGTTTGTAATTAGATGTGGTGTGATTTACTGCTTCATTGCTTGCTTTGTCTTTTAGATTGCAAGTCCTTTGAGGGCTGGCCCATTGCCTGTCTCTCTCTCTCTCTCTCCCTCTCTCTCTCCTCTCTCGCTTTTTTTTTAATATATATTTATTGTCCATAATGAGTTACTTCTCTCGCTTTTTATTGACAACTTTCATAACTATAGACAATATACCATGATCATAACCCTCTCTTTTCCTCAATCCTCCCTCTACCGAATCCCTTCTTCTTTCCAACTAGTGAGGTCATGAATATCAAGGACACTTTGTGTCTGGAAGACAGCACCGTAAGAAGTCATCCACTTTCTTTGGCTCTTACCGTCTTCCCACCACCTCTTCCTCCGCGGTTCCTGAGCCTTGGAGGTGTGATAACAATGTCTCAGTGCTGAACACTTCACTGTCACTTCTCAGCACTTTGGTGTGTTTTGAGTCACCCCCGTGGTCACCACCTGCTTCAGTCAACCTTTCTGTCATTGCTGCAACAAAAGAACCCAACCAAAGCTGTTTGGGAGGAATGGGTTTATTTGGCTTACGGACTCAAGGAGAGACTCCAACCTGGCAGGGAAGATGATGGCATGAGCAGAGGGTGGACATCACCTCCGCCACAGAACTGGAAACAGTGGCAGGAAGGTGTGCCAAACACGGGCAAGGGGAAGCTGGCTTATAACCCCATAAGCCCTCTCCAACAACACAGCTCCAGCGAGGTTCTTAATACCCAAACTGCCATCAGCTGAGGGTTGATCATTCAGAACACATTCATTTGTTTGTGGGGGACACCTGAGTCAAACCGTGACACCACCATTTGAAAAGAGAAGCATTAATATATGGGTGTAAACATAAATACTTAGAAGGCAGTTTGGTAGGCATATGTATCCATTTAGCCAGAAAACAGTAGTAGTGTTCCCTCTAGGGCTTGTGACCTAGCCATAGGCTTTTGAGTAGGTTTTCAGTAGCAGGCATACATTCTCTAGTGGGTGGACCTCCAGTCTAATTACAGAGCAGTCAGTTTCCCCATAACAGACATGCCACCATTGCACCAGTTGGCACATGTGGCCTGGCTGGCCAGCATAGAGCTTGCAGAGTCCACTACTGGTTAAGACCATTGATGACTTTTCTCCCTCAACAGGCTGCATAAACTCTTCCCAGCATCCTGACAGCTAGGCCACAGGGAGGAGGTTTCCAGCTCAGCTCCAGCTTGATATCTCAGTGACCTGTAGCCAAAGCATGTGGAGTCTTCAAAAACAGGATTTTTCTCAGCTAGAGCGATGGCTCAGCCATTAAGGTGCCTGCCTGCAGAGCCCGATGACCCAGGTTCATTTCCCCAGCACCCACGTAAGCCAGGTGCACAGAGGCACATGCAGCTGGAGTCTTTTATTTCTCAATCATTCTCTCTCTGTCTCTCTCTCTGCTTGCAAATAAATAAATAAATATATTTTAACAATAGGATCTCACCATCTAGTTCTGGTGGGCAACCAAAAGCCTTGGCAATGGCCTGTAATGTTTTGGGGACATCAGAGGCCACCCTGGCCAATAACTCACTGGAAAGTATCCCACTCCTGGCATTGGAATTGTCTAACCATGTATGGCTTCTACAGCCCAGTGCTTTTCTCGCCCACAGTTGTGTTACACCATGCCCAGAGTTAGTGCAGCAGATAATCTAGGGTGTGGACTTGAGGAAGGAGGGACAAGCAAGAAGCCATGGCAGGGCTGGCTGGGATAGTACAGGAGGATGTAACGTCTCTCGGGGGTCAACTGATTGGGGCAAGACTAAAAATGGGCCTCCCTGACCTTATCCCAGTCCCACCACCGACCTTCCTGTATGGCTTTGACCTCAGGTAGAGTACCTAGCCTAGTACTTTCCTCTTCCCCACCCCTCATGCCCCATCTTCCTTCCTCTTCCCTGGGCATCTATGGTGGGTCTAGCCTGGGCTCACAATAGGTAGCAGGAGCTTGAGGAGTCCCTGGCCAGCAGTAAGGGATGTGATGATAATACTACAGAGAGGAGAGTTATAAAAAGAAAAACAGGGCTGGAGAGATGGCTCAGCGGTTAAGACACTTGCCTCCAGTGCCTAAGGCTCCGGGTTCAACTCCCCAGGACCCATATAAGCCAGACTCACAAGGTGGTGGCCTTGGTGTTCTCTCTCTCTCTCTCTCTCTCTCTCTCTCTCTCTCTCTCTCTCTCTCTCTCTCTCTCTCTCTCTCTCTCTCTCTCTCTCTGCTTGAACATGAATAAATAAAATATTTAAAAAAAAAGAAAAACAGTCGTCACTGGGGAGGCATTAGGGCAGAGGTGAGGGGCAGGTCACCAGGAAGGTAAAACATAGGGTTGAGTTTTGCCAGAAAGACAGTGGGTGGAGGGTGTTTTGAGCAGCATAGATACAGATGCTTCTGGAATGTGAAGTTCAAGGCCAGGAGACCAGGTGGTGAGCTGCATAGACAAGAAGTGGGGGAGGGAAGGCTCTAGCCTGAGGCTGCTCAGGTAAAGGGAAGTGGCTGCGCAGGGCATCCTGGGGGATGGATATCTATGGCCCATGGCTGGGTGCTGGATGCCAGGGGTCCACACTTCACACACACTCACGGGAGGGTGTGGAGACGTACACTCCAGGCTGTTCTGAGAATCGAGGCATCTGATGCGCTAGGGCTGGGTCTCAAGGATGACAGATCTCAGTGAGTCTGAGAGGTGCCTCCCTGAGAGGTTGGAGGAAGGGGTCTCTAACCTCTAGAAGAAACAAACTGTGGGCAATGGCATCTCTCAGAAGCAAAAGAAGACCTCTGGGAAAATGCCCAGCCTTGCTCAAAAGATGCTGAATACATGTCCATCCCATGTAGACCTGAAGGTGGACACGGGATCCTTCCACTGTCTTTACCCCCAGGGCAGAGGCCCACTTTGGGCAAGGACAGCCCTCCTCAAGCTTGTTATTGTGGACTCCCACAAACTGGAGATGGGAGACCCTGTCCTTATCCTCACAGACCCCAAAGGGGCACCACTTTCCTCTCCTGAAGAGGAACCTGGAATCTGTGCAAATGAAGAGAACTAGACAGGAGCCTTCGGACAACCCTATGCGGAGGGAGCCTCTCTACCCAGGGCCAGGAAGCTGTCTTCCTGCTAGCTTCACCTTCCCTCCTCTGTTCCTTCCTCTCCACCCATTCACCAAACTGGCATTTCTGGCTTCCCAGCTCAAGGGAAAGCGGTGGGGGTTGTGGTGCCTGCAGGTCTCTGTTCCCCTCCCCCAGCTTGGCTGGTTCATTTCCTTTGAATCTCTCCTTTGTCTCCTGAAGATAGATTGGTGGCCAGGTGGCCAAGTTGCAAACCTGTGCAGCCTCTGCTGTCCCCAGGCCCTCAGTCCTCCCTGCCCCCCACAGTAGCCAGGAGCAGTAATGCCCCAGGCTCCTCCGACAAAGAGCCTTGAAGTCTGTGGTCCCCACAGTCCTGTCCAACCAGGAAATGCAAGCTCTAGCCAGCTTCCTGACAGAAGTGAGCTTTCTAAGCCCTGACATGATGCCAGAAGTCATCTTCCACTGTCCCTAGGTGCTGTCAACACTGGCTTCCTTCCCTCTGAAGCCAACCTCCAGCACCGTGAGAGGGAAGGGGCTTTCTGAATGAGGTCTAAGTGTGCCAGCCGCCTGTGGGGAGAAGACTTGGGGAAATCTTCAGCCCAGCTTGGTTAAGTGACAAGAAGCCCAGCATTTGTCCAGCGATGACAGAGACAGGGCTGGAGAGCTTGTGTTTTTAAATACAACGTTAAAATTCTATTTGTTTTCTTCAAAAAGGAGGTCACACTGTGACCCTCTGCGCACCTCCCTTTCTCCTCTCCTCTCTTCTCTCACTTCCTCCCTTACCTGGGAGGAAGGTGGACCCTCTTCTCCCCCTCGGGGAGGAGTTGTAGAGGGGTGCAAATCACAGCATAAGTGTCCCAGGAAACTTGCAAAGCCACCCCAAGTCCAGGAAGCTGTCCCCTACCAGGCTGTTAGGGATCTGTTTGCAGCCCTGGGAGGGGAGAGCTATTTAGATGCTAAATGCATCCGTGTCACCAGAGTACAAGACCTCCGCATGTCGGTTGTAAAGAAGGATGTAGTCCTCGGGCTGGAGGAGTAATTTGTGTCCATGGAACCCAGAGAGCTATTTGGTCCCTTGGTTAATGCAACCTTTGACCGCATTCCTCCGGGGTCTTCATCTCTATCTTTTACTGTGGGTTAAACCAGTATGGTATGTACTATACAGGTTTGAATACCTGGGTCTACCTAGAGCCTAAACAAGACAGGAAGAAAGAAAGAAGGTGTGGAAGACGTCATAAAAGAGGAAGGGATAGTACAGCAATTTTGGATTCTCAAGGAGAATTTACTTTTTAAAATAGTTATTTGTAGGAATTTTATTTTGAGACAGGGTCTCATGAAGCCCAGGCTGGCCTTGAATTTGTTATGTAACTAAAGATGACCTTGATCTTCTGATTTTCCTGCCTCTACCTCTGACTCCTCCTGCGGGGGTTACAGGCATACACCACCACACCCAGGGGTGCTGGGGATGGAGCCCAGTGCTTTGTTCGTGTTGGACAGACACTCCACCAACTGAACTACCTCCCAGCCCTATTTATAGTCAGTTTCATTTCAAACATGTTGGCCAGAAAAAGTTTACACCGCACAAAAGTGAGAGTCACCTTCCCTGAATACCACACCCTCAAACCAACCTAAAACTCTGAGGGGCGCCCACTGTCCTGGCGTAGGTGCCCCTCTCAGGCCCTTTTCTCTGCACATAACCACTGATCACACATGTGAACCGTCTTGCACAGTGGGACCATGCTCCCCATATTGCTAAGCCACAACCTTCGGTTTCCCAACATGGTCTCGTGGATATTCATGGGGAACCCACAGCCCTGCCGGACCCTCTAGCAGGTGAGTAATTCAGCAGTTCTTCCTGCCTGGAGGTGGGTGAGGTAAACTCCCTGTGTGCCAAAGGCCGTGAGGAAGAGAGTGAGTCACAGCATCGCTTTCCTTGTTTGTCTACTTTGAGGCTGGACTGTTTACCTAAGTGAGTCTTGGGTTTGGCAGAGCAGAGTCATTGATGGACAGAACCCATCTGTCAACCTACAGCCAACCTTCATTCAAGTCCTACTGATTCTGGGTTGGTGTTCTGGGGGCCTTCAACTCTCCATAAATATGCAGGAGACCCTCACACCTGTGAACCCCAACTTTGGATCCTTGTTCAATTATCAAAGAATTGATATCAAGGAGTACATTATGAATGCTGAGATTTATTTTGGGGAGCATTAGGATTATTTTCAAAGCAGAAAAGTCCAAGCCAAGAGAAACTCGTCCCCTGCCTGGAAAGGAGGTGGTGGGAGACCAAGAAGATCCCCCTCACGTAGGCAAAGGTCTCTCTCTGGGAAGGACACCTCCAGGGAAAGGGGTTCATACCTGTGGAAAGCCCAAACCAAGAGCAATTCTCCCCCTTTCCTGGCTAGGATGGAGGATGCGAAGCCCAGAAGATCCCACTCACACAGAGGGCTGAGAGAGAGGTAAAAATGGCTGAGGGGCTAAGCCAGTCAGCGTGTTGCAGGCTCATTTATATCAGTAAACATCCAATTAGAATGAACCTTCTCACCAGACTCAGGTGAGTAAGGGAACAACCTGATTGGCTGGTGAGTTTAAGAGGCTGACTCAGGAAGGGTCAGGCCACAGGTGTTAAGCCTGGGAAAAGCTGAGGAAAAAACAGGAAGCTGTCACTAGAGGTGATGCTTGGAGCCATCTTGAATGAGACTGGATTGGGAGTGGGTTCTAGTCCGGCCAGAGCAGGCAAGGTGGCATCCGTGTTTCTGTGGGCCAGTCTCTAGCTAACTACCTGCCAGAGAAAAGACTACCTTCTGTGTCACTACTATGTGCCAGACCCTGCTCTGACATCAAGATGTGGTGGGGCGAGATTTCTAAGAGGCTTCCATGCTGGTGGATGTGTGGTGGAAGAAAGAGAGAATGATGATCCAGACACACGCATGCTTTGAGACACTGGTCATTGCTCTACAGAAATGAGAGCGTGTTTGGGGGTTCTAGCAGGGGAGCGCAGCTACTCATATACCCTTGACCAAAGACTGGTCCTCCTCTATTGGGGAAGGTCATCCTCTTTGACAGAGTGCGCAGCTTTAGGAGGGACACACATGGAGCAGTGAGGGAGGAAGGGGACACCCGCCTAGCCAGCCAGATCAGCCGAATCAACCTGGTGATCAATGGGGTGACAGATGTCACAGCCAGATGGCCCTCACATCCTGCTCTACAGAAATGAATCAAGTGAGTTGAGCATCCCTTGAAGGGGTGACTGAGAACCAGTGGACAAGGGTCCAGCCACGTTCTAGCCCTGTGACATGGAGCAAGACATCCCCTTGCCTTTACTTTCCTTCCTGCACTATGAGGATGTTGGGCCAGGTTACACGTGCCTCCTTCTGTCGAGAAAGCACAGAGGGGTTTCCAACACCATGGGCTCTGTGACTGGTCTCTTTCCCCAGTACCTTGCCCATGGTGGCGGCCTCTTGGAAGCAAGATCATTGTGAAAATTCTTTATCCATCAGTGACCAAGAACAAACTCAACCTTCTAGCCAGCGCTGTACATGGTGCAAGTGGCCGCATGCTGCAGCCACTTTTGCTGCAAGCTGGGCAGGAAGAGGAGCAGAAATGACATCATGGGCCACAAAATACAGGTAAGGGCAGGGTGGAGCCCAGATACCGGGAGGAAGGTGGTGCATGGGGGCTCTGAGCAGAGCGTGGTGGAACCTTTGGGGATCCCAGGGGTACCAGTGTCCTCAGCTGCTGCTCCTGTGTGCTGAAGAGGCACCCGGGTCACTTGTCACATATCAACTCCACCAAGATAATCCCCTTGGCACGGCCCCGCCACCAGCAGGGCGAGTAGATCTGGTTTGCTGATTGCTCTCAGACTAGCCCAAAAGAGGACCCAAGTCCAGCCACACCAAGAAAATCCTGCTTAGCCAAAAGGACCAGTTTCAATGTTGAGGAAGGAGTGGAGAGACTCCACCTTCTCTCCTATGACATGCAGTGACTCATTCAATTTCTTTTTCTCTTTATAATTTATGGGGTCACATGCCATTTCGGAAACGGGCACAGTGCCCAGGGGTCCGTGCTGTGGGCTCTCCAGACTCCAGCCTGTGTAGGAAGGAGAAGTTCAACCCAAGCTAGGTTTGCACAGCTCAGCCTCATGGGAGTGATGCCCAATGAGAAGATGGCTACCTGGCTTTCACTTGTGGGGGAAAAGGAGGCCATCCGGGAACTTTGACTCCTATCTGATTCATGTTCATTCACAACATAGCAAGCTGAGAAAGTGTGAGTAATATATTAGTAATCTATCAGAGCAGGCTATGGATCTTGCTCCTATGACAACAGGACTCCATTTGTGGGGCATGTGACCTTGCAGGTAGTTGGGCAGCAAGCCATAGAGAGATCTTGAGAGACTCTCCCATTTCAGGCTTGTTTTATTGTTGTTGTTGTTTGTTGTTTGTTTGTTTCCCTCCCCACTTCCCACCCCCAGGTAGGGTCTCAGCCCAGGCTGACCTGGAATTCATTGTGCAGTGTCTCAGCCTGGCCTTTCAAACTCTCAGTGATCCTTCCACCTCTGTCTCCCCAATGCTGGGATTAAAGGTGTGCGCCACCACGCCTGGCTCCATTACAGGGTTTTGATAAAGGTTAGCTAAACTAATGCCAAAGTCAGTAATAAGTCTCACTGTGATTGAGTGCTAACCATGGGGCGGGCACTATGACTAGATTGAGGAATAAGCCACAGCATGGCATGACCTCAAGATCCCACAGGCATGGCAAGGTACAGACTGGCAGGTACAGCGTTCAACCATTGCAAGCAAAAGGCCTGAGGTCTTCAGACCAAAGTTGACCCAGGAGTCTAGGGGAATGAAGAATTAGCGGGGAGCTAGATGGATGGATTGAGAGGCATTTGGCAAGCCAGTGAGAACCTGCCTGCTTTTTCTCTTCCCCAGAACCCAAGGAAATATTTTTATTTGGGAATTATAGAAGGGACTAGAGATTTCTACATTTTGCAACTATAAGAATTTAAGCTGTTCTGAGGGTCTAGTCCCTTCTATGGGCCTTGGCTAGGTGGCAGGGGTGGGTAATGTGTCAGGCATTTGGACAGCTTTAAAAAAATATATTGGGGGGGGTGCTGGAGAGATGGCTCAGCAGTTAAATGTACTTGCTTGCAAAGCTTAATGGCCTGAGTTTGATTCCCTAGTATCCACACAAAGCCAGTTACACAAAGTGATGCATGCATCTGGAGTTTGTTTGCAGTGACAGGAGTCTCTGGCGTGTCCATTCTGTCTCTGTATTCAAATAAATAAATAAAGTATTATATATATTTAGGATCAGGGTGTAATGTAGTTCAGGAGCAGAGTGCTTGCTTAGCAGGTGCAAGGCTCTGGGTTCAACCCTAGCTCTGAAAAAGAATACACACCAGGGAGTGGAGGGCTCTGGGTGGTCATTTGGAGGAGTCACTGAGAGGCTGTGTTGACTGGCTGAGGCAGGATTCTCGGACCTTTCTCTCTATCCCATGATTTGCTGTCCTCTCCAGCCCCCACCAAACCTCTTTCATTTTACAGAATGGGCTCCAGCATCTGTAAGACCTGGATGTGAATTCAAGATCCATCCCCTGCTTTCTGCTCATTAAAAAAAAACATTTTTTAAATTTATTACCAAGCAAAGAGAGAGATAGAAGAGAGACAGAGAGAATGAGTGTGCCAGGGCCTCCAGTCACTGCAAATGAACTCAAGATGCCTCTTTGTGCATCTGGCTTTACGTGGGTACTGGGCATCGAACCTGGGTCATTAGGCTTTGCAGGCAAGTGCCTTATTAACCACTGAGCTTTCTCCAGCTCAGCTTTCTTCTCATTGTCCCCATATCACCACCCCCATAATGCCATGTGTCCTGTTTGTAAAAAGCCCTAGGAAAAGCAGCTCTGCTCCTTCACCAGGGCTCACAAGCCAGGTTGACAAAAGTCACCTGGGTAGGAAGAGAGTCCTGTATGTTGGGATCCCTTCCCCAGTAAGGTCCTCTGAGGCATACTCAACTATGGGAAGTGGGGATCCCAGTAGTGTCTAAGGGGGCTCTCGGGAACTCCCAAATTGGCATGATCCACACTGCCTGGGGCAGTGTGCCTGGGATTGGGGTTTCCCTGACTTCAAGTGGAACAGTTCTAGGAAAACCAGATAAGCTGGGCACCCTAGCAGTGTTCTTCCTGCTGACAGAAGCTGGGGGAGTCTGCTTAAGGGGAGTCACTGTCCCCACATGAAGAAACACTGTTCACGAAAGCATTTAGAACAACATCCTGAGGCTGAGGCTGACCTCAGAAGTCGAGCAAGGGTGAGGCCCTGGGTCCCTCTCACAGCATCACAACCCATCAATCAATCAATCAATCAATCAATCAATCAATCATTGAAACAGAAAACTTGATTCTCTTGTCACCAGGCCAGCAAGCTGAGATAGAGGCTCCATAGAAACAGTGAGGGAAATGTTCTTTTCTTTCTTTCTCTTTCCTTCCTTTTTCATGAAAATCTCCAGCTTGGAGGGAGGTAGGTGCCTTTGGACAACTGTATCTGCATGGGAAAAAAAAGAGTAGAATTTCTTTGCCTCCCACGGGAAGCAGACTGAGGGACACAGAGGGCTTCCTGGGGGCTGCTCATCCATGCATGCTGGTTGGAATCAGGCCTTGAGTGCCCTGAACTCCTCCTGCCTCGAACACCATCTAACCCTGTCTGCCTGCAGCTAACGGGACTGGACGCTTATGAAGCAGAATGGAGCCAGCCTGTGGGCAGGCACCAAGCTTCTGCCCTGCAGCCTCTGCCCTCTTGGCTGTCTTTCCAGTTGATTCTCTCCCACTGTTTACCCCATCTTCCTATTCTCTCTCTCTTTCTTCTTCTTCTTCTTCTTCTTCTTCTTCTTCTTCTTCTTCTTCTTCTTCTTCTTCTTCTTCTCTTCCTCCTCCTCTTCTCCTTCTCTTCTTCCTTCCTTCCTTCCTCTTTCTCTTCCTCCTCCTCCTCTTTCTCCTTTTTTCTCCTCTCTTCCACCTCCTAAACTCAGGGTACTCAAACACAGCAGGCAATGGCTGTATCTCAGCCCCATTTCCTTCTCTCCCCCTCCTGTATCCCTCCACTACTGTGATTTAACCAGCCATGTAAGGTCTCACTCTCCTGCCACAGAAGTTTTTAAAATGTTTAAGGAAAGATGGCTTTTCACTTTGGAAATGTTAACTTTCATTCCTTTTCCTCTGGGCTAGGAGACTGTTTCTTTCTTGTCCCCAGGGTGCCCAGGTCCGGAACATGCACGTTTGCCTCAGTGGATAAAACACCCGCCATGTGTGCTAGTTTAAATAGATGTCCCCCAATAGATTTAGGAGTTTTATTTAAAACCTGTCTCCACCCTCTTGGCTAGAGGAGGTGTCAGTGTGGGCAGATCCTAGGGTCCAGCCCCAAGGTGTTACTGGGGGCGGATCTGGAATTCCAGTCTAAGGTATGCAGAGAGCTGGCAGAGCTCTGCCTGGAGTCCCTGCTGGTTGGCTGATGGAGTGTGCTTATCTTGGAGGTGCTGGTGATGGGTTTTCTCTCTCTGCTTGGAGCTGTGAGCTGCAAATAAATCTCTTCTTCCTCCCATCAACTGTGTCTGTTTGGAAGTCCATCCCAGCAACTGAAGCTAACTAGAACACCATGCAAGTGTGAGCACGTGAGTTTGGATGCCCCAAATCCACACAAAGCCTGATGCTGTAGCACAAATGTCTCTAATCCCAGAGAGCCTATAATAGAAGAGAGGTGGAGCCAGGAGAATCCTCAGAAGCTCTCAGGCCAGCTCACCTGGCAATCAGTGGTGGACAACAAAAGACCCTCAAATTAGGTGAAGGTCTACACGCATGCCCCTACCATAAACACAAATACTCACATACACACATAAACACACACAGAAAAAAAAAGAATATACAAATAAAAAGGGGAAGAGCTTTGAATAAGAGTGCCATGTGATAAGTGAGGAGACAAAAGTTCAAGCGTTTTATTGACTAGTAATTTCTTTCTCTTGAAAACTTTGAATTTCCTTTGTGCCAAGTGCTGCATAGTCTTAGGTCATTGCCAAGGTCATTTCCAGAGCTGGAAGTAGAAGGCAGGATTCTCCCCAACCCACTTCTCTAGTTCCTAAAGGAATTCTGTCAGCACAGGGAGGGGGGGGTTAGGGAAGCAGGCCAGAGGGCTTTATTGCTCTATCTGCTCAGGCTCATGGAAGGCTCATTTCAACTCCAGAGAACTGAGGTGGAAGGAGCCGATCTTATTGAACACCTACTTTGTGCCATGTTCTTTCTATGACTTATTCCTTAAAATCAAGTTCAATTACTATCCAACCAGTATTTAAACTGACCTTCCTAAGCTTGAGCCTATGGCTCTCTTGATATTACTTATCTGCCTGTGGTCATTAGAATAGAGGAAAACAGGTGTCAGGGTAGCGGAGCTGCAGGGGCGAGCAGCCCTTAAATGCTATAATCATGTTTGCAAATAATATGGATTAGCACTGGGCTTGGGTTTAAAGCCAGTTTGTGAAATATTTTGTAAAATTTTTATTAATAGTGCATATTAGTATATTCAGTAAGTATGTACATATTGATAAATTCCATACATGTATATACTACCCTTTCCTTACTGTTTCCTCTCTAATCTATAGTAATCCCTATTTTACATTTAGGGTAACATTTTTAGCTTCCATATATGAGAGAGAATATGTCTTACTTAACTTTCTGTGTCTGTCTTATTTCATGTACCATAGAGTCCTCCAGATACACCCATCTTGCTACAAATGACTGGATTTCACTTTCCATTGGCTCAATAATATTGCCACTCTTCTTTCCCTTCCATTCATTGAGTGATACTTAGGACGATTCCAACCCATGAAATTTTAGGGCATTTCTCACTGAATATATCGAATCATGCTACCCTTTTATTTGGCCAAGTTATGTAGTCATTTATCATCTGATCTATTGATTTAAACTCTTCTAACTTATTTAACACATTGACAGCCTGTATTATACTCTGGGCTCATCAATTCTTTTTTATTTATTTATTTTTTTTATAATTTCCAACATATCATTCTCTCTCAATATTCATCTTCCAGAGCTGAGGGTTCCCTCCTTGTCTGGCCTGGGCTCATCTAAATGCCACCCGTCTGGTTCCCTTCAATGTTACCCTTTGTGTCAATGATATGGCAGGACAGCCCCCCTACTGTGACATTTGAGGGAGCCCCTGGTTAATAAGATGCTTGTGTCAGAATCGGTGATTTGTTGAGGACCAGCTGGGCAGGAGTTGTAATAAAAATCCTTCTATTCCCTTAAGATAACCACAAAGAGCTCCAATGGGGGCCATTCTTTTCCAAGAAAGCCTCAGCCACACCCCCAGAGTGGGTGGGCTGGAAGAGGGAAGACCACAGGGGGAAGACTGCGCCTGTGTGGGGGGGTGCTCACCTCAACCCTTCACTGCTCACTGACATCCACGTGTCCTGTTTGTCTGATCATGATGTCAAAACCATGCCTCAGCCACAAGTCAGACCCCCACCTGCCAGAGCCCAGGCTCCTTGGATCACTGGGACGGAAGACCCAGATGGGTGAATCTCGAGAGAGAACGGCATGCCTGGAAGGCATAAGGGATAAAGAACGCACAAGTTCAGGGCATCATTTGGCCCCTGGGTCGTGGCTTGGGCTTCTGTCATCAGAAAGACGGACACCTAGATGGACACCTCAAGGCCATGATAGGTTCTCCTATATCTGATTTTGGAGGGCTTTCTGGACTGAGAATGTGTATTTTGGTGCCTGTGGACTACTGTGTGGTCTAACATAAAGGTGGGGTACCCTAGCCCTATAGGTGGATCTGGATTCTGTCAAATTCCATATGCTGAAGGCCTTAGCCCAGTACCACAGAGTGAGACTACTGTAGACATTTCCACGATGCTGGGACAGACATCCACCTAAACAGTTTCTGGGAGAAATGGGATTTATTTATTAGTAGGTTGTGGGAATGGAACCCAGAGCCTCACCAATGCTAAGCAAGCATTCTACGACTAACCCACTCCTAGAGAGACATTGTTGTTGCCACACAGTTCATGGTCCTTTGTTACAGCAGCTCTAACAAACACATACACCCTGTCCAAACCATCTTCTGCACTTTAGAACTTTTAAGAGCCTTAACTATCAATTAAATTTGTGTACAATGGTCTCCAAATTTATCTTGGGATGCATTTTCTTCCCACTGGGCATCTTGCAGGGATAGTGTTCTAGGAACACATTCTGGTGACACAGTACTACACTTCTGAGCTCTGCCTGTCAATGAGAGACAGTGCTGTCCCAAAGCCCCAGTGTGGACTGCTGGGTAGGATAGCACAGTGGTAAAGGGCCTGCCCATCAGGAAAGTAGAGGGTTTGATCTCAGGCTGAGACTTGTGCCATGGGTCCTGGCATCTCTATCACTTAACTGCTGTGTGCCTCAGTTTCCACACCTGCACAGCCAGAGCAGTTGGTCTCTGCAGAGGCTGGTGTAGGGTCCCACAGGTGTCCTCTCGCACCTGCTATTTCCAGAAATGCCATCAACATGAGGATGCCCGGGAACTGGAGTCTCCTTTCAGTTCTCCATGGAGCCCCAGACACAAGCAGCCTGGACCTTGGCTAGGGACCCTTTTCAGTATGGTATGAGCTCAACACCTAAAGTGTGAGCTAACTCCCTTTCAGCCAGGAGGCCACAGGCCAGGGGAAGTCAGGAACACCTAGAAAGTAGATTCACACAGTTCTGAGCCGATGGGTTTCAGTCCTATCCTCCACCAGACCTTGAGAGAGAGCTTGAGTCTAGAGGGGAGGGGGATGTGGGTCAGCCCTCCCCCTGTCTTTTCCTCCAGTGAAGGATAAAACCAGGCTGGGTGTGGTGGGGTGGCAGAGAGCTCACCTAGCATGTGTGACATTCCAGCTTGGGCACCAAAACAAACAGAAGCCATCTAGCTGATGTGAATGACAGATAACAGCACACTGCCTAGTTTCCAGAACATTCCCCTGCTTCATCACATTCAGTCCTCAAAACAGACCTAGATTGCTCGATTCTGCAGGTGGGTGAGTTCCCAGTTGGATTTGAACCCAGGTCTCCTGGCTCATTTGAGTTTTTCCACCCTGGAGGGTAACTCTAGGGAGTGGCTCATCTCAGTTCCTGAAAACACTGAGTTGCTAGGACGTGTCAGAAGAACGGGGTCATTTGCATGCAAACAAATGGTAACTAAGTCTCTTCTGGGGCAGCCCAGGTCACAGGCCTGGTTCGGTTTGAATTGCGCTTTGCCCAAGGAGGAGGGCCTATCCAGTCCCCTTGGCCCAGGTGGTGATGGGGGGGGGAATGTGCCCAAGTCGGGTTGCTGCTGGCCATGGTCCATATGGCTTAGGACATTGCTCCCTCACTGTGGACCCTGGGGGTGGAGGCCAGCGAGCAGAAGAAGATGTGATATTCAATGTGGTAGGTGTCGTCTGGAGGAACAAGCTGAGAAGACATCAAGGAGAAGGTTTTGTCCCCAGACAACCAAGCCACTCCCTCAGCTCTGTGCTTTTAGGCCTTGGTGGGTCTGGGCTGGAGAGCTGTCAATGGTAGCGCACATGCCCTGGATCCACCCCCAGCACTGAGAATAGAATCAAATTCTAAATAAAAGGAAAAAATTCCAAAGAGCCAGAAGCCCGTGAATGGTCGGCCCTGCCTGTCTTCCAAGAACTCAAGTGGGAAGATGGTTGTTTTTGTCTTAATTGCTCACCTGGGCACTGAGGTGTGACAAAACACCCGAGCGTTGTGATGGAGGCTCACTGAGAAGAGGGACTGAGTGGAAAGGTTAAGTGTGTGCGTGTGTGTGCTTGTGTGTGTGTGAGTGTGTGCATGCGTGTGTGTCTCTGTTTGCTTTTGTTTTTTGTGCAGGTGTACGTGTGTATGTGATATGCACATGTGTATGCTTGTTCATGTGTGCGTGTATGCACATGAGCACACATGTCTGTGAATGTGTGTGTGCATGAAGACCAGAGGTCAAGATCAGATGTCTTCCTCAGTGGTTCTCCACCTTATGTTTATCTATTTATTTATTTATTTTTAGTTTTTCGAGGTAGGGTCTCGTTCTAGCCCAGGCTGACCTGGAATTCACTCTGTAGTCTCAAGCTGGCCTCGCACTCACAGCAATCCTCCTACCTTGGCCTTCTGAGTGCTGGGACTAAAGGCTTGTACCACCATGCCTGGCACCACCTTACTTTTTGAGACACTCTCATTGTACCTAGAGCCCATCTAGACAGATAAACTAGCTAGCCAGTGAGCCCAAGGGAGATTACGGGTGTCACTGCCATGCCTAGCATTTGCACATGGGTGCTGGGGATCTGAACTCAGGGCCTTATGCTTGGCTGGCAAGCTCTTAGCTGCCTAGCTGTCCCCCAGCTCCTCCAATGGTGGCGTCTACTCCTAAATACTGCACAGGGCCCTTGGAAGGTGCGACCCACAAAGCCTGGGCCAGAGCAGCTTCGGTAAGGGTCAGCGGCTTCAGGACACCATCTTCCAGGTCTGGGGTGATAGTGAGAAAAACGAAGGGAGGGTCCTGGGGAAGGACAAGGCTCCTGAGGATCATTAGGGGCTCAGCCGCTGCATTGCATGCATGTGCACTTGTTCAAGTGCGTGTGTGTCTGCTGGAGCTGTGGCCCAGGGCCTCATGATGCCCCATCACAGCTCTGACTCATTTCATTTTTAGCAACCCATTTGCCTTCCTGTCTACCAGCTCTGCTCCTGAGCACCTTACCCACTTACCTGAGCACCACTGTCATTCAAGGTCATGTGACAAGCTCAGACCATGATCCGGTCTTAGACCCTCAATGTAGTATCAAGAGAACCAACTCTGCCATTCTGTATGTAGCCTGTCTGTCCATGACCTTATCCATGTCACCAAACACGGAGTCATTTATCGTGAGTCTGCATGTGAAGAGGGGGCCACTCTCCCACAGTCCTCTAAACCAAGGACCACCAAACAGTTTCTGTAAAGTCACTTAAAATTGTTTTAAATCTTTTTTAAAAAATTATTTGCCTTTTGGCTAGAGAAGCTTCTCTTTTCAGATGGTGGTGACCTCTGGGATAACTCAAAAGACACCACAGTTCTGAGAAGTGACAGTGGAGTGTTCAGCACTGGGGCATCTCTATCACACTTCCAGAGGCTCAGGATCTATTGCGGAAGAGGTGGAGGAAAGATTGTAAGAGCCAAAGGAAGGGGAGGACTGCTTACAACGCAAACTTCCAGACACAAAATGACCTTGATATTCATGACTTCAAAGTGCCTAATAATACCTACACCTAATGTGAGGAAAAGACGATGACACCAAAACAAAACAGAGACTAGTTGAGAGGGGGAAGAGATATGGAGGAAAGTGGGGGAGGGAATCGTAATGGTTTATGGTCTATAATTATGGAAGCTATCAATAAAAAGTTAAAAAAATATTTGCAAATGAAGAGAGAAAGAGAATGGGTGCACTAGGGCCTCCAGCCACTGCAAATGAACTCCAGATGGCAGGCTACTTTGTGCATCTGCCTTTATATGGGTGCTGAGAATCAAACCCAGTGGTTAGGCTTTGCAGGCTTAGCTGCTGACCCATCTCTCTAGCCCCATGAGATTATTTTTAATCATTAAAAATTGTGAAAAAAATTCCTAGTTTACAGAGCACATAAAAACAGATGGCAGGCAGGCTTTGGCCGCTGGACTCTGCACACTTTGCCACCCTTGGGTGAGATGTTCAGGTCTGTCAGGAAGTCACCATTTCTCCACTACCGTGCTTATGTAAAATGGGAACCCATGTGAGAGCTGTATGAGTTACTTCACTTCCTATAACTACCATTTACAAGGTGGAGACTGCCAGAAATCCCCAAATCCAGAGATCTGCAGGCTGCAGGTGCACACAGAGCCCGTTCCGTGAACTGCTGCGTGAAGTCCCTCACAGACTCTTCTGCCAAGAACAAACCCAGCCACACGCCCTCACCCATTAATTATCCTGTCCTGGTTAGGAAAGAGTCTGTTAAGAGCCAGCATTTAGACTTCATCAGGTCATTTAACACAACAAAACAGTTGCATGCTTGGCCTCAGTGAGCTGGGGATTTGAATGCAACTCTTAGCACTGCACAGCTGGGGTTGAGTTAACCCTACAGTGCTCAGCGATCAGGACCAGCTGCATCAGCGGACAGAAAGGATTAATGTGCTCCAACTGGGTGTGGTGGTGCCCACCTTTAATCCCAGCACTCGGGAGGCATAGGAAGGAGGATCACTGTGAGTTTGAGGCCAGCCTGGAATGACAGAATGAGTGCCAGGTTAGCCTGGGCTAGAGTGAAACCCTACCTGGAAAATCAACCAACCAACCAACCAACCAAACAAACAAAAGGAATGTGTTCCACACAGCTGCTCTTACCCCTCACCCAATCCATCCCCCCTTTTCATAAATGTCAGGCTCTGTGAGGGTGGGGGAACACAAAGCAGAGAAGTTAGCTCTTGCTACCTAAGGAAGCACCCCCAAATTGAGTGCTTCAATCAGCCACAGGATTTATTCACTCAGCTCTGCAAGTGGAACAGGGCGCAGTGTGGATGCCTTATCTCTGCCCCACTTAGTCTTGGCGGGTGGTTCTGCCGAGTTTGAGGAGCCAGGCGGCCTGGCTCACGTGTCTGGCTCCTCACCTGGGTGGATGGAATAGCTGGGGACTGGCTGAGTTGAACCCTGTTCCTTCCAGCATCTTCCTCCCTCCCTCCCTGTCTGTCTTTCAGGACAGTCAGGTTTGTTGGCACAGCTTTTGGGAGGTCATATCAGGCCTGGAGGCCAGTGCCATCACCACCACACCCTGCTGCCAGGGCGAATCCATGGCCATTGCTGGTTGGAGGCAAGACAGCGTCCATTTCTCAGGGGGCAGACCTCACTCTGTAGCTCCAGGCTGGACTTAAACACACAGCAATCCTTTTATCTCCATCTGGCCAGTGCTGGGACTAAAGGCATGTTGTCACCATGCTGGCTATTTGGACTTATTATGACATCTAATATTTTTCCATGTTTCTGCATGGCTTTCACAATTGACCTTTTAAAAATAGCAACTATATATATATATTCCATTGTGTTGGTCTACCATAGACCATTAAATCTTTCTCCTCATGGCCACCTAGGCACTTCTGGTGTGGAGCATTCTTTTCCATGGTTCCATATCACCTTCCTGATTATCTTTTTTAAAACGAGCAAATGATATTTCCTCATGATTATCTACCGTCATCTCTTAATACACAATCCATCATGGTGTACATGTTGCTATGGGTCCAGACTGGGCCAGAATGAAGCTGGCCTCAGAGACACCTGTTGGGACAGGGACAGACTAAACCTGTGACTCCTCAGGAGCCGGGAGGGCTTGATGCCCGCTGAGCGTCTGTCCTTAGAACTTTCCATCAATCAGCCACTTTCCCAAGCTTTTCACCCAGGGCATTACCAGTGGTTCTTGCCAGCCTTCTGCTGCCTATTGGTACTTTTGTTTATTTTTGGTAGCACTGGGGATTGAACCTAGGGACTTGATGGACACAAGGCAAGCATTGACCACTGAGCTACATTCCAAGTCCTTATTTTATTTTTCACTTTTTGTATTTTTATTTTGAGACTGGGTCTCACTAAATTGCCTAGGCAATTATTCCCCTGCCTCAGCCTTCCAGGTGGTGAGATTACAGACCTGTGCCACCAGGCCTGGCTACCTGTTATCCTACCTTCCTTCCTTTCTTTTTCCTTTATTTTTTAAACTTTTATTTATTTATGAGAGTGAGCGAGCAAGCACATTCCAGAGCAAGAAAGGGAAGGGGGCTCACAAGGCTGCAAACTAGCAAACTAACATGCACCACTTTGTGCACCTAGCTTTACTCAGATACTGGAAAACTGAACCGAGGCAGGAAGACTTTGGAAGCAAGTACCTTTAACTACTGAGCCATCTCCCTAGCCCTGTTGTGATTTCTTAGACGTTACTTGCCTATAACTGAATTCTATAGCATGTGCTTAGCATGAGGCCCTGGGTTCCATTTCAGCACTAAAAATGAAAGGAAAAGTGATGGTACATACACTGTGTCACAGTTGTTAATAAGATACATACCAAGAGCCAGGTGTAGTGCGTACACCTTTAATTCCAGCACTCAGGAGGCAGAGGTAGGAGGATCCCTGGGAGTTTGAGGCCCAGCCTTGGATGACAGGGTGAGTTCCAGGTCAGCCTCAAAAAAAAAAAAGAAAGAAAGAAAGAAAGAAAGAAAGAAAGAAAGAAAGAAAGAAAGAAAGAAAGAAAGAAAGAAAGAAAGAAAGAAAGAAAGAAAGAAAGAAAGAAAGAAATATATATGTTTGTGTGTGTGTATGCATGTGAGTATATATATATATATGTATATATATATATATATGTATATATATATATATGCACACTCAGGAGTGAATTAGTAGGTCAAGGGCATAAGTCTCTTTTTGGCTTCTGCTGAGAATTACAAAGTCTCTTTCAAAACTTGCCTCTCAACCCTGGGCTGCTGTTGCAGGTCAGTGTTGACAGCGAGCCTGCAAGTGCACAGTGCCCCCAGCAGAGCTGTGGTGGGCTCCTGCATACCCACCACTGCCTCACAGCCTGCTCCCTGGGCCTCTAGGTCACCAAGGCAACAAGAGCAAATGTCCATTTTACCATCCCCCATGTGAGCACAGTGCCCATTCCTCTAGAATGAGGATCACCGGCAGTGAGAATCATTTCTGAGACTTAGGTTCAAATCCCATCTTCCTGTGCTTGGGCCATACAAGTTACCCTGAGGTACGGTGGTGGTTTGAATGAGGGGATCCCATGGGTGCTTGGTTCCCAGTTGGTGGTGCAGTATGGGAAGATTGTGGAGCCTTTGGTGGAGGAAGTGTGTCACTGGAGGCAGGCCTTGTGGTTTAGGTTTATTTTTCATTTATCATTATTATTATTATTATTATTATTATTATTATTATTTTGTCTGTTCGAGGTAGGGCCTTGCTTTAGCCCAGGCTGACCTGGAATTCTTTATGGAGTCTCAGGGTGGCCTTGAACTCACAGTGATTTTCCTACCTCTGCCTCCAGAGTGCTGGGATTAAAGGCATGCACCACTATGTCCAGAAGCCTTGGGGTTTTATAGTTCAGCCATACTTGCTGCGCCCAGCGAGCTCACGCTGGCTGCTTCCTCCCTGCTGATGTGATTCAGTGAGCCAGCTTCCTGCTCTGCCACACTTCCCCTGCCAGGATGAAACTTCCCCTTGAAACTCTTTACTCCTTTCCTCCCATCAGCTGCTTCTGGTCCCGTGTTTTGTCCCAGCAACGAGAAGGTGACTGCTGTGGGCACTCTCATCTCCAAGTCCTTCATTACATCAGCAAAGACTTTCTTTCCAATAATGTAACATTTAGAAGTTCTGGAGACAAAGACTTGGTATCTTGGGGTAGGTAGCATTAAACCTGGGCCACACTTTACTCATCTGCACACCTACCTTGAAGAATTTGTGTAGGAATTTTAGTCTATCTGAGCCTAATGTAGTAAAAACCAACATTACTTGTTCAGTCATTGAATTGAATTGTGAGACCTGTTCATAAACTCCTCTGCTTATACATTCAGGTTTAGTTGCCTTTTCTCATAAGTTTGAATGAATTCTGCATATAGTATAGTTTTATAGTCTTTTGCCATATAATGTAAGCTTAGGTTTGTCATTTTAAAAATATTTTATTTGTTAAATATTTGCAAAGAGAGAGAGAGAGAGAGAGAGAGAGAGAGAGAGAGAGAGAGAGAGAGAATGGGCACCAGGGCCTCTTGCCACTGCAAACAAACTCAAGACACATGCACCACTTCGTGCATTTGGCTTTAAGTGGATACTGGGGAACTGAGTCCAGGCAGTCAGGCTTTGCAAGCAAGTATCTTTAACTGCTGAGCCATCTTTCCAGCCCAGGTTTGTCCATTTCCTATGTCTAAATTTGTACTTTTTTCCCTTAAGGCTTATATAAACTGAGGCATCATTATATCCTGGTTTTAACATTTTGGACAATTTTCCAGCTTCAGCAGGTATTTTGATAGTTTCCAGTTTCTGCTGTTTTTTAAAATTTAATTCTTGGAAAGGTGGGAATGTGTGGCTCAGTGATAGAGAGTTTAACAGCATGCATGAGGTCCTTGGTTCTATTTCCAGCATGGCACCCACATAAAATAGCTCTCGAATCATTGGTGTATCACATAAGTTATGTTTCTAACTCATGGTTTACCCATAACCTGGTCCAATTTTGCAACTTTTAACCACTGAGCCATCTCCCCAGGTTCCTGGTCCAATTTTGTATTGAATTGCTAGGCTGTCATAGCAAAGCATCACAAATTGTGTGATTTAAACAACAGAAACATATATATTTTTTCATGGCTATGGAGGGCAAAATTCTGAAATTAAGGCTAAGGCAGGGCCCTTGCTCACAACCTGTTCTAGCTTCCTATGGCTCCAGGTGTCCTTGGCTTGTGGCCACATCCCTCCATCTCTCCAATCTCTGCCCGTGGTCACATTACAATGTCTTTGCATCTCTCAAAAGTCACTTTGCTTGTTTTACAAGGGCACTTGTGATGGTGTTTTGGTCCTATTTGGGTAATCCAGGCTAATCTCACCTCCAGATCCTTAACGTAATCCCACCATGGGCAAAGATCTTTTTTTCCAAATGAGGTCCATTTGTGAGGGGCCAGGACAATAAGGACTCAATCTGTTTGGGAACCACCACTGATCAACTGATAGGACTTTAAAAAACAGCCGCTGCAGGACAAGAACCACCTGCGTCCAGACAACATTCCCACAAGAAGGCAAAGGTATGCTCCAAGGAGTGGGTGCATCCACTCAGAGTTCAGGTTCACACCCTCAGAGCCAGGCTCTTGGGGACTTTTGCTTTGCTGTCTAGTGACAGAGATGACCCAAAACCTAGTGACAGAGTCGTCAGCCATAAGACTGTACTTCTCTGCCTCCTGTGTAGCTCACTGTGGACAGGAGACTACGTTCTGGCTACAGATGTGTAAATGAGAATTCACTGGGTACAATTTACAGGTAACTAGACAGGCTCCCTTTACCACTT
Source organism: Zapus hudsonius (assembly GCA_004024765.1). NCBI lineage: Eukaryota > Metazoa > Chordata > Mammalia > Rodentia > Dipodidae > Zapus > Zapus hudsonius. Next base: position 69,917 of record PVHP010002266.1, on the reverse strand, counting down.
CCTTTTTAAAAATTAAAAAAAAATGTTTCCTAGGGCCTCTTGCTATGGCAAATAAATGCCAGATGTTTGTGCCACCTTTTAAAGAATACTTATTTATTTATCTGCAAACAGAGAGACACGAAGAGAGACAGGCAGAGAGAGTGAGAGAGGAGAAAAAGAGAGAGAGAATGAATAGGTGCACCATGGTGTCCAGCCGCTGCAAACGAATTCCAGATGCATGCGCTACTTTGTGCATCTGGCTTTACATGGGCACCGGGAAATTGAACTTGGGTCATTAGGTTTTACAGGCAAGTGCCTTAACCGCTGAGCCGTCTCTCCAGCCCCCTTGTGCTACTTTTTACTTCTGGCTTTATATGGTTGTTTTATGGGCTTTGCAGACAAGTACTGCTAACCACTGAACCACCTCCCCAGCTTCCCTAACCTTTCTTTACTTCCTGCCAGGAACACATATGTGCCGATGGGTGCTCACTTGAGCCATGGTGACCACATGGAAGTTAGTGATGGGAAAGAAAGATAAATAGAGATGGGGCCCTGCTGAATTGCTAGTCTGGTCTGGAACTTTCCACCTTTCTACTAATGCTAAATGAGTCTGGGGAAGACCCCGCTAATTTAGTTTAGCTGCCTTCATTAATCCCCAACAGTGGTTAGTCTCTGTTTAAAATGGATCTAGTTTCAAAACTTAGTAAGAAAGACATTTGGGGAAGGTGTATGTGGCTCGCTCTCTCTGAGGGGGCAAAGGATGTAAAGATGCTTGTGGGTCACATAAATGCTCATCAGAGGTGACCTCCGCAGAAGACGACTCTAATAATCAAGTAGATAAGTTGACCTGTTCTGTGGATAGCAGTCAACCTCTTTCCCCAGCTATTGGCACGGGTTCATTTTTTAATCTCTGAAGTCTTTTTTTTTTTTTTTTTTTTTTTGGTTTTTCTAGGTAGGGTCTCACTCCAGTCCAGGCTGATCTGGAATTCACTATGTAGTCTCAGGGTGGCCTTGAATTTACGGCAATCCTCCTACCTCTGCCTCCCAAGTGCTGGGATTAATGGCGTGCACCACCACGCCCCGCTTGAGGTCACTTTTCCAGAGCCACCTTCTCTGGCTGATCATAAAATCTGAAGTTGTCACCCCCATCTTGTCACACCTCTGTCAGGTAGCCCTGATCAGTCAATCGTCCTATGGTACGTCAGCTATCATCTTCCTGCTGGTGTTCCTTGTGTGTCTTCTGAACTCCCTGCTGAGAGTATAAGTACAAGAGAGGGGGACCCCACTGCTGTCTGCCGCTGCTAGGAGTGTTCTTGGTCCAGGGTGGGTGACGTTAAACATAGGTGAGGGGACTTAGTTTGGGAACCTGGAGGACATTTGCACTACTTTTTTGTGCCTAGCTTATATCTGTAGCCTGGTGTTGCAGTCAGCTTTCTAGTTGCTGTGCAGAAAGAACCCAAGCGAAAGTGACTTGTGGAGGAATGGGTTTATTTGGTTTATAGACTCGAGGGGAGACTCCATCCTGGCAGGGAAAATGATGGCATGAGCAGAGGGGTGGACATCACCTCTGCCACAGCACTGCAAACAGTGGCAGGAAGGTGTGCCAAACACTGGCAAGGGGAAGCTGGTTTATAACTCCATAAGCCCTAACAACACAGCTCTAGTGAGGTTCTAATACTCAAAGTGCCATCAGCTGAGGATCGATCAATCAGAACACATTCATTTGTTTGTGGGGGACACCTGGATCAAACCATGACACTTGGGAACTGAAATCAGGCCAGCAGGCTTTGCAATACTTTCGACCACTGAGCCATCTTCTCAGTCTCCAGCCTCACACTTAACACTGGTCACCCATGGGCCATACTCTATGTCCATAAACACGCATGCAATCAAATTTCCATTTAATGTTGCTTCTTGATCCAGCATTCAAGAAATCACAAAGTTCATATAACAAGAATCAGTTCCAGAGTGGGGCCAGCCAGGTATAAACAGCCCCTCACCTCACCCATAAGTACAATAGCCCATGCACAGGTGACTCACACTCAAGGCGATGTCCCTGGGAACAGCTGAATCCCTGAGGGTGTGCTGAATCAGCATGGATGCCCCGTGTTGGGTGGCATCATACTGGGTGTATGTCACTGCAGCACGATTCTCTGAGACTGGCCTGGAGTATCTGGCATTCAGTTATTCATAACTTTGGAAAAACCAGGTGAGTCCATGGCCAATCTTAATGCATGTTGCTTGTTTTGTGATGATGTGTATGGCTCTCACTGCTTCCCTACCCACAGAACACTCCAGGCTTCTCCTCCTGCCTGTATGGTCATGTGTTCAGGAAACACAACTTTTTCTGAACAGTAAGCAGAAGATGATTAAGAAGGCCGATTCCAAAGCCAGATGCTCAAAGTGCCACATGCATCTGGAGTTCATTCACAGAATGGCATGCCCATTCTCTCTCTCTCTTCCTCTCTCTGCTTGCCAATAAATAAATAAACAAATAAAATATTTAACAAAAGAAGGCTGATCTTTTTTTTAAAGATTGCCAGGAGCTTTTAAAAATATTTTATTTATTCATTTTTCAAGCAGAGAGATACAGAGAGAGAGATTGAGAGAGAGAGAGAGAGAGAGAGAGAGAGAGAGAGAGAGCGAGCACACCAAGGCCACCACCTTGTGGGTCTGGCTTATGTGGGTACTGGGGAATTGAACCTGGGGCCTTAGGCACTGGAGGCCAGTGCCTTAACTGCTGAGCCATCTCTCCAGCCCAGAAGGCTGATCTTGAGAGACGACCACAGACAAGTATGCAGCTTTAACCATGGGAGCACCCTCTTTCCCCCAGCTTAGTGAGCACCAGGAATGGACATGGAAGTTCTGGGCTCAGAATGTGACTCTGTGGGCAAATTTACATTTATTGTGCTTCACAAAGGTGGGAACTTAGCTATGGAGGACCAGAGTGACCCGGCCCATGCTTCATCCACTTTCAGTCATGTTCACATGTCCACATTCCAGGTGGACCTGCGAAGATTCTTTGGGTCTGGAAATATGATGTTTCAAGCAAGATTCCAATTGAAAAAACTGTGCCAGCAGGGCCCTGGGCCTTCAGTGTCTATGGGGCTCAGGCTTTTTCAAGTAGCCCTGGAAGGGCAGAGAGCGAACGTGTTCCCACCCAAAGCCCATTGAGGCAGCCAGTTCTGACCCCTAGAATGGCCTGAACTGCTTCTCCTGTTGCCACCACTGCCCCATCCGCTCCTTCCGCCTGCTGAGGGTTGAAGCTCCCTCTCATAGATCTGTCAAAGTCCTTTTCCCAGTATCTCAAATTGTGACCTTTTTGGAAACAAGGTAGTTGCACATAGCACTGATGGGGCCACACTGAAGTAGGTGGTCCGTCATCTGAGACACCTGGTGTCCCCGTAAGATGTCGGTGAAGGCACAGACACAGGGAGCCCTCCAAGTGGTGACAAAGACAGATGCAATGATGTCATTGCGAGCTGAGGAATCCCAAGGGCAGCCAACCAGTGGACAATAGGAACACCACCCTGAACATGTCAGTGGGAACACAGTCCTGTCAACACCTTGACCTAGGACTTCCGGCCTCTAGACTTGAGTGTTTAAGTTATTTTCTCATTGCTGTGACCAAAACAAACAAACAAAAACAAAACAAACAACCTGATGGAAACAAGGAAGGAAGGATTGATTTTGGCTCACAGGCTCAGAGGGTTTGGGTCCATTATGGCCAGGAAGGGCTGAGAGGGGCTCTGTCCATGTCAGAGAGAGCTTGAGGTAAGGCTTGTTCGCATGGCCTGGATGAATCAAGAAGCAGAGAAAGCTGGTCTAACTCAAAGGCCCACCCTGCTGACCTACTTCGACCAGCCAGGCCACCAGGCTTTCCAAAACAATACCACAAACTGGGGACTGAATGTACAAAGCATGAGCCTGCTGGGGACATTGCAGTTGGAAATCATGGAATAAATTTCTGGTGTGGCACTTTGTTACAGCAGTTTGGTGATGGTCACACACACTCCTGTTCCTGATCAGGTGACTCCACACATTCATAGACTGTGGCACTCATGAAGGGAAATCTTCAGTCTCTTCCTTGTGTGGGCTCCAGCCAAGGTCCTGCACCCCATTTTGGGTTGCAGTTTCATACTCTTTGTTTTAGAGTGTGCCTCCTACATGGAACAAGATTCATACTCCAGTGCCTAGGGAGATGGCTTGGAAGGTAAAGGCATTTGCTTGCAAAGCCTCCCCATCCAGGTTCAGTTCCCCAGTCACCCACATAAAGCCAGACCCAAAAAGTGGTACAAGCATAAGGCAAGAGGCCTGACACACCCACACATACACAGAAACATATAAATAAAAATTTAAGGAAAAGAGATTTCCGCTCCATATCATCCAGGTGTGGGACTGTTCCTGCAGCCAGGATACCCTTCTCTGTGCCCACTTCTGCCTGGCAGAGCCAGGGCGGCCTTGTAGGGTCAGGTTCCATTTGCTTCTGGATTTTCTTGGTGTCCCTGGTTCTGTGGGCCGTACCAGCAGTGCAGGGGGCTTTGGAGAGACACCAGTGTTTATTACTCATTTAGGGGGCAGAAGGCTGACCTAGAGGCCCTCTTGGAGTCTCTCCTGGCCAGCACTTCATAGATGAATGCTTTCCTTCCAAGCTAAGTTTTCCCCTGCGCAGCCTCTGCGCGTGTGGACTGGCAGTGGATGCCCTCTGGCCACGCTGAGTCCAGGCCGTTCTGTCTGTGGCTCCATCTTCCACCTGCCCTGCTTTCATTCTCTCCATTGGGATCAGCGGAGATGCAGAAAATTGTGCCCACCCCACCCCACTGCATATGCAGACACACCCTCATCTCCACGGCCCTCCAGGCCAACTCTCACTCACATCATGCATTTCATCTGTGTGAGGTGCTGATGACCCTTAGCAGCCTGTACCTGGGTGATTGGCACAATGGGCGAGAGACTGACCTATAAATAAATAGCCAGGTGACATGGAAATCAATCTGAGAGCATGATGAATGCATGTCCAGGTGTGAGCTAGCCGACATCTGGAGGGAGGCAATTAATTTCTATTTGGATGGTGGATGGGGAGGTTTTATGAAGCAGGTGGCATAGAGCTATTTAACAGAGCTGGCTGCCCCGCCCTCCAGGAAGAACAAGTCTTGGAGCGCCCTGTGTATTCTCAGTACCTGGAATATGAGGCCTCTGAAAGATGCCCAGGTGGCTGGCACTGTGGGAGGGCTCGAGCAGCTGCTCTCTGTCACTCACAAGCAGAGGATCCCGATGTTTTCTGAGCAGTCTGACTGTATTGGAGTGTGCCTACTGGCTCTCAGCCCTGACGTGGTGTGAGGACTGGGCACATCCCAGGCCTCCATCATGCCTTCCCTTTGGAAATGCATCTCCTTCACTTCTAGCACAACCATTTGCAGTTTGGCTGGCTGTCCTCACTCTGTCGCAATGTAACACCTGCCTGCCTGAAAGAGGGTATTGTTCCCCACCCGAACCACCCACATCTGGGTGGGTGGAGGGGCAGGTTCCCTTCCAGGGAGATCTCCCACCCATCCTCATGCCTCATGCTGGGAGCAATGGAGCCCTCACCTGTGTGAAGGGAAGGGTCCCCTGGACTCCTGAATCTGGGGTGACTGGCTAATGAAGTAGTGGGTGTGGCCTCAGAGAAATAAACAGCTTCCTGGGCATCAAAAACTCAGACATGGTTTCTTAAAGAGGCAATTACCTTTGGGAACACCACTCTGCTCACAGCTTGTCCACCCCTTAGGGGACAAAATGTTTACAGTAGGAAAAATGTTGATGATTTCAGCTTGTTTTTCTTGAGACAGTGGAGCCACCCACAATGACAGTTATGGAAAACATTCTTCTTGCTAGAGTCCACAGGAAAAAGGCAAAAGAGAGAGTCCTGAGCGCAGGAGGGTGAGGCCCAGGCCTGTCCATTTGATGAGGAGAACAAAGCCAGGGGTTTTCAGCACCCATTGCTGCACCCAGGGCTGGGCTGCTGGGGCAAGGCCTGGCTTAAATGGGTGGAGGTTTGAATCAGCTGGTCAGAGCCATTGAGATGTGCTTCCAAATTTAGCCTATCCTCCAGCTTCACACAGCCAAAGAAGTCAAAAGAAACAGGGGATCAGAGAGCTGTGTGTGTGTGTGTGCGCACACACACGCATAAGAGAAAGACAGAGACCACTGGATGGTTAATAGGGGCAGGGGCGTGAGCCCTAGGGTGCCTATGGATCCCTGTCCTCAGGGATGCCTCGTTGACTGTCCCAGCCCTGCTCTTGTTGGGGTAAAGAGCTGGGAACTGGGAGAGGAGGCAGATTTGCAGAGGCAGCTTAGAGCTTTCTAACACTAGCATTTCATCAAGCAGCCCTCAAACTGCTTGCCTTTGCTTGGTTAAAAATGAACCAGAAGGCAACGTGGGGCCTAAACTGGCCACAAAGTAAAGAGCAAACCACCAACAGGACAGTAAATACAATTAACTGCTCCTTCCTGGCCCAATGCTAACAGGAATTAAAAGGTAAACTCGGGATAATAAATTCTGTTAGCTATCTCCTGTCTCAAAGGCCCATCCTGAGTTATGGGTCTCACAGAACAGCCTTTATTTTACTGACTTTGCAGTTAAACCAACAGTAAGAGACAGTGAGTGGTTCATCACGTCTTCCTCGGTTGGCTCCAGGAGGTGGGGGATAGTCTTGTACTCAAAGCTCATGTCAGCTGGGCAAAACACAATTTTTTTGTGTGTGTGTGTGTCCACATCAATAATAGTTTCAATGGACACTCAGTGGGACCGGTTTCTGTGATTGATGACAGAGCCCCTGCCTGACCCACCCAGATGCTAGTAAGTGAGCTGCTGTCCAGGTGTTCAGAAGGGAAGTTGAGACAGGAGTGTGGCAAGGCTGAGACGCCAGGGGCTTCCTGAGCAAGTATTGGACAGGTCACTGCTGAGGCAGAACTGAATGGGGTGTGCCCTCAGGTCTCCAACCCTACCACCTGTGCCCACTGTTGGGCTCAGAAGGGATCAAGGTCTTTGGTACCGTGGTGTGGTGCTTTGATTCAGCTGTCCCCCATAAACCCATGTGTGCTGAACGCAGGTCCACAGCTGGTTGCAATTTGGGAACTGGAGCCTCCTGGAGGCAGTGTATTGTTGGGGGCGGCCTTATGGGCCTTATGGGTGCTATAGCCAGCTTCCCCTTGCCAGGGTTTGGCACACTCTCCTGCTGCTGTTGTCCATCTGATGTTGGCCAGAAGGTGATGCCCTGTCTCTGCTCATGCCATTGTTTTCCCTGTCATCATGGAGCTTCCCCACGAGTCTATAAGCCAAAATAAACCTTTCCTCCACAAGCTGTTTTAGAACATATATGAATAGGTCACCTGTTCTGGATTCTCAGTGGTCCATGATTGCACGACTCAGAGTTGACAGTCAAAACATCTGACCACCCAATCTGACACTGGCTAAGGTCTCCACTGGGGTCTAGCATGAAGGGCGGGGAGAGAGTACTTGTAGACTCAGGTAGCAGGTTCCATAGAGGTTCTTTCTTAGCAGCCTGTACCTGTGTGTCAGCGCTGGTCATGATAATCCCACTTCTGACAACTGGATGTGGCTGTAGTGAGACTCAGCATCACAGTGTACATGGGAGTGTTCTGTAAACAGTCACCCACTGCTGTCCTGCCCTCACAGTGTGCGGGGTGCCAGGTGCTATACTGAGGTGGAGAACAGAAAATTCAGCCTCTCAAGTAATAGTGAAAGCACAAAGGGATTTTTAAAGAAACTTATTTTTTTTAAAACATATAGTGCTTGCTTCGGCTACACATAAACTAAAATTGGAATTAAGATTAGCATGGCCTCTGCTCAAGGAGAGCATGAAAATTTGTGAACCATTTCATATTTTGCCATATATATATATATATATATATATATATATATATATATGCGCAGAGGTAGCTTAGAGCTTTCTACATATATTTAGCCTAAAGAGGAAAATGTTTTGAAGTATCTAACATGTTATATTCATAGCAAGATTTTAAATCCAAAAGCAAGGATCCATGTACTCATACATCTTGTATTCTCAAACTCAGGAATCTTCATACTGTTACAAATTGTTGAGGAACCTTTTGCTTTTGGAAGACGGATGGAATATCTGGCCATATTCCTCCCACTAAGCCTAGCTAGAACCCTAGATGTTATATAAAACAAACATGGGCTTAGGTTGCAGCTCAGTTGTAGATCAATTGCTTAGCTTGTGGGAGGCCCTGGGTTTAATTTCTAGCACAAACAAGAAGGAAGAAAGGAAGGGAGGGAGGGAGAAAGGGAGGATGAAAAAAAGAAAGTCCAGAAAGCTGGATAGAAGAAGGTGGACTTGCTGGGCACTCAGGACCCAAGAATGGACTCAGGCAAGTTCCTGGATTTGCTTTTTGCCTCATAACCCAACCCTGGGTCAGAAGAACTGATAACCAGAAACACCAAGAAAAGCACCCAACCAAGCCCTCTGTCTCTCTAGTCAAAGGCCAGGAAAGGTAAAGCCTAGCAAGACAGAAGGCAATCTAAACAATAACCATTCTACTCTGGCCTCAAACCACAACCCTGTGCAAGCCCATGACAGCAAGGACCAAGCCAAGACACTCACCTTCACAAGGCCACAGGTACACATGCGCCCACGCACATATACACGTACATACATACATACACATACACACACATATACACATACACACTTACCTTCACAAGGCCACAGGTACACACGCACCCATACACATACAAACATGTATGAATACACACACAAACACACATATACATACACATGCACACATATACACACACACATATATATACACACTTACACATACACACAAACATACACAGACATATGCACACCCACACACACACATGCACACATACAGGCATACACACATATATACATATACACACATATATAGAGACACATACATACACAGACATATGAATACCCACATACACACACATACACACATGTATGCATAAAGGTATACACACACATGCACACACACTTCCCTATAGGAAGCATGAGCATCTATTGTCCCCTTCACTTGGCAGTAAGGAGGCCTGAACCACTCTTCCTCCCTGATGGAGTGGCATCAGAGAGAGTTTACTGGAATACCATGGCATCCATATTGGTCCAGAGGTAATGGTGCCCTCTCAGCCTAGAGGCAGTGGGGACCCATGGGAAGGCAGGACTCCTGCCTCTGCCCAGCTGGAATCAGTATCACCTGGAGCTCTGTTGCGAACTTGATCTTGATCTTTCCTTTCTACACAAGGGTAACAAGGTGGGACTCTTCCTTATTCCCTGTCAGACTTCCAGCAGAGAAACCCAGTTAAAATAATCAGATCCAGGGCTGGAGAGATGGTTCAGCAGGTAAGGTGCTTGCCTGCAAAGCCTAATGTCCCAGGGTTGATGGCCCAGTACCCACATAAAGTCAGATGCACAAAGTAGTGCATGCATCATTTGTAGCAGCTGAAGGCTCTGGCCCTGTTTCTGCTTGCAAATAAATAAGATTAAATTAAAAAAAGAATAAGACCCATAGTTTTGTAACAGAATGGGAAAATGTCCAGGCTCTCTGTGTGAGCGCCCTGCTTCCTCTGACTGCAGCCACTGTGGTTACGACGGACATTTTCATGCCAGGAGAAAGGAGTAGGCATTCCAAACCCTGTAAGACAAGCAAAACCATTTAATCAGCCAAGTACACTGTGCTGGTCATGGACATTCAACTGTTTCTTTTTAGAAATATTTATTTATGTGCAAGCAGAGATAGAAGAGAGACAGAGAATGGGTGCACCAGGACCTCCAGCTGCTGCAAACAATCTCTGCTTTTGACCTTACTTGGATACTGAAGAATTGAACTCAGGTTGTTAGGCTTTACAGGCAAACTCCTTAACTGCTGAGCCATCTCTCCAGCCCCTCAACTGTTTAACTGATGGTAGACAAGTTAGTTGTTTTTGAGAATGTTTGGGTATATTCTGGCTGACTGCATTCCATTTTTGTCTAGTTTAGCAAGTACCCCCCTTTCTCCTGCCTTGGGGTATAAGAATCTACTTGTTTTGATACCATGTCATGGTTTGATCCAGGTGTCCCCCACAAACAAATGAATGTGTTCTGAATGATCGATCCTCAGCTGATGGCAGTTTGGGTTTTACAACCTCGATGAAGCTGTGTTGTTGGGGCGGGCTTATGGGGGTTATAAGCCAGCTTCCCCTTGCCAGAGTTTGGCACACCTTCCTGCCGCTGTTTGCAGTGCTGTGGCAGAGGTGATGTCCAGCCCTCTGCTCATGCCATCGTTTTCCCTGCCAGAATGGAGTCTCCCCTTGAGTCCATAAGCCAAATAAACCCATTCCTCCATAAGCCACTTTTGCTTGGGTTCTTTCTGTGCAGCAACTAAGAAGCTGACTACAACACCATCCCAAACATGGTTCTTCTTGTAAGTCACCTATAAATTGAATTTTGGGTAGGTCTGGATTTGTCTGACTTTTCTTTGCCTCACAGCATTTTCCACCTTTGCTGTGGCTCTCATACAGAGTTAATGGGTTTTCCCAAAACAACAAAAATAAAATCACTTGTCATACTAAGAACCAAGACTTCAAACAGAATAATAATAATTATAAGACGACCAGGTATAGTATGCACACCTGTAGTCCCTGCACTCAGAAGGTCCAGGGAAGAGGATTGGAAGTTTGAGGCCAGTCTTGACTACACGGTGGGATCATGGATAAAATAAAAAATAAATAAAACAAATAAGAATAAATAGGAGCTGAGGAGCTGTTAAAGTACTTGCTTGTGAGGCCTGGCAACTTGAGTTTGATTCCTTCCTTCCTTCTTCATTTCTTCCTTTCTTCCTTTTCCTCGAGACAAGGTCTTGCTGTGTCACCACGTCTGTATTATGAGCCCCAGAAATCCTCCTTCCCTGCCCCCCTCAGTGCTGGGGTTACAGGTGGGTGCAACCATGTCCACTTTTTACATAGGTGCTGGGGATCAAATACACAGAAAGTGTACTTACACACTCGGCCATCTCCTCAGCCCAAAGGGTTTGTTTTGCTTTGTTCTTTTGAGGTAGGGTCTTACTCTAGCCAGGCTGACCCGGATCACTCAGTAGTCCCAGGCTGTCCTCAAATTCACAGTGATCTTCCTACTTCTGCTTCTCAAGTGCTGGCATTAGAGGCATGTGCCACCATGCCCAGCCCAACTATTTTCAATAATACACAAAAACTTAAAAAGTGATGACTGATGGAAATCAGTTAATTAGTTGAAATGTGGAAGAAATAGTTCTGATAGTTACAAGTGAGCTTTCATATTTGATTAGACTAAAATCCATTTATCTATTGATTTTGGTCTTGTGGAAGCCCTGAAGGAGTCTGGGTCTACCCAGGGTTCCTGGATTGCTCTTTGAGAAATCCTTGGATTTCCCTAGAATTCTGTCCCAGACCTGATATAGGTTCCAATATGGCTTGATTTGATGATGGAATGTCAAAATCCTTTATTCAAGCATTATTCAGCGCCTGGGCAAATGAAATAGAGGTAGATCAAAGTCCTCCTTAGAAGAAGTAAGACCCAAGTATTTAGGGGAGAATGCCTAGCCCTTGTCTCTCGAGTGCCTCCCCAGGACCACCATGGCAGTCTCTGGGCTTTGAGGCTAAAATGTTTCTTCAAACAGGAAGCCCACTAGGTTAACAGCTCAAACACTTTGAAAAAGAAGTTCTATTCTATTTTCATAAATGAAGATACTGAATGGTTGAGATGTCTGTACAGAAAAGCAGAATGGGGAACAGGTGCCAGAACTCCCGAACCTCTTCTCTGTCTATATCCCCAACCCCCTTCTCCATCGATAGCCCACCCTCTTCTCCACCTATGCCCCACCCCCTTCTCCATCTCTACCCCATCCTCTGCTCCATCTATGACCCCACAGAATAATGAATAATGGCCCTTTAGCTGCTATTAACTAGCTTACACTTAGCTTTTCTTTTAACAAGGGCACAATGGTTCCTCATGAATCCAACCAAAGAAACCAGTCAAACTGGGTTTCCCTTGCACAGTGAATAGTATCCCAGGAGAGCTCACTGCCACAAGGTATTATCGTATCCACTAACTAAGCCACAGGGAAACCAAAGAGCAGACACTTGTTCACATAGGGAACCCATACAGGCTTTGAAATTTCTTTGCTTTGGTGCAGTCAATGGTCACCAACTCAAATCTCAGATGACATCTCTTAGAGGTGGTTAGATATTTTCATTGTTGTTTTTGTTTCAAAATACTGTATCCTATGCTGCTCATTCTGGCCCGAAACTCACATTCCTCTTGCTTTGTCCCCTGAATGCTGGGATCACAAGGGTGTCCCTCCATGCCTAGCATGTTTCCCGTTTGGAAGAAACGTTTCCTTCTTCTTCTGAAACACTCCAGCTAAATCTGAGGAAGGATTTGTACCAAACTCCTAAGGAGTTCCTAATGTATTTCACTATAATTACAGGCAACCAGTGTATGAGTGTATGCTTTTTCTACTTTTGTCTGAGGGGGCCTGATACAAGATATCTGTGGCCTTGTCTCTTAGAGAACCCCTTGGAGATATGGGCTGTCACTAGATGATGAGGCATTGCTTACCAGTTAGATAAGAGCTTGACAATTCAGGCTATTCTAGAATTCTTTGGAACATGGTTAGATTCCATGGAAGAAAACTCAATTATTCAATTGTACATAATGCTTCTTTTTTAAAATTCCTTCTTAAAATTATTATTTATTGTTTTTCAAGGAGAAAGAGAAAAAGAGATGGGGGAGAGAGAGAAAAAATAGGCACACCAGGGCCTCTTTCCACTGCGAATGAACTCCAGATAGATGTATGTGGCACTATGTGCATCTGGCTTCATGTGGTTTCTAGAATCAACCTGAACTTGCAGGCTTTGCAAACAAGTGCCTTTAACCACTGAGCCATCTCCTCAGCCCTTTAAAAAAATATATATGTATTTTTTGGTTTTTCGAGGTAGGGTCTCACTCTAGCCCAGGCTGACTTGGAATTCACTATGTAGTCTCAGGGTGGCCTTAAACTCACGGCGATCCTCCTACCTCTGCCTCCCGAGTGCTGGGATTAAAGGCATGTGCCACCACGCCCGGCTTTTTTAAATCTTTCTACTGACAACCTCCATCCATATACACAATCTCTACTACACATAATTCCCTTCCACTCTCTTCCTTGGGCTCCTCTGTTCCCCGTCCTTTAGCCTCCCTCAACTGAATCCTTTCTTTTCAGTTAGCTTCTCTTCTAATTTTATAGTTTTTGTTTATTTATTTTGCTTTCATATTACACAGGTCTTGTGTAGACAGTGTCCACCACTGTGAGGGATGAATGCGATGACCACTTAAGGTCCGGAAGACAGTATTGCAAAGCCTTATTCCCCTTCCTTTGGCTCTTAGAGTCTTTCCACCACCTCTTCCTCAGTGGTTGGCCCCTGAGCCCTGAGAGTGTGATAGAAATGTCTCCCTTAGTGTTGAGCACTCCACTGTCATGTCTTCTCAGCACTTTGGGGAGTTTTGACTCACCCAGGAGTCATCACCATAAGAAAAGAGAAGATTTTCCAAACAAAAGTGACAGTAGTCCACAATGCTGCTATTTCTAGATCTCTTATTATTAGTTTAATTTTCAAAGCCAAAGGATTCTGAGATCTCAATTGTTTTTTTTTTAATATTTTACTTATTTATTTGTAAGCAGAGAAAGAGAGGAAATGGGCACACCAGGGCCTCTTGCCACTGCAAACAAACTCCAAATGCATGTGCCACTTTGTGCATCTGGCTTTATGTGGGCACTGGGGAATCAAACCAGTAGCAGCAGGCTTTGCAAGCAAGCACCTTGAACTGCTGAGCCATCTTGCCTCCAAATCGGATTTTATAATTAATCCGCTTGAAACCTGACTTCAGGTAGACTTGTATTAGTTCCTTTGCTCATATGACAAAAAGCATTTTAAAAAGAAAAAGGAGTTTTTGGCTTATGGTTTGAGGTTGCAGCCCACCATGTGGGGAAAGCATGGTGGTAAGGAAACAAAGCAGTTGCTCACACTGTATTTGCAGTCAGAAAGTAGAGAGAGAGATCACTTTCTCCTTTATATTCTGTGTCATGGTTTGATCCAGGTGTCCCCCACAAACAAATGAATGTGTTCTGGGTAATTGATCCTCAGCTGATGGCAGTTTGGATTTTACAACCTCGATGGAGCTGTGTTGTTGGGGGCGGGCTTTTGGGGTTTATAAGCCAGCTCCCCCTTGCCAGTGTTTGGCACACCTTCCTGCCGCTGTTTGCAGTGCTGTGGTGGAGGTGATGTCCACCCCTCTGCTCATGCCATCATTTTCCCTGCCAGGATGGAGTCTCCCCTGAGTCTGTAAGCCAAATAGACCCATTCCTCCACAAGCTGCTTTTGTTTGGGTTCTTTCTGTGCAGCAACTAGAAAGCTGGCTGCAATATTCCGCCTGGGATCCCAGCCCATTGGATGGTGCTGCCCCCATTCAGGGTGGGTCTTCCCTCCTCTGTTGAACCTTTCTGGAAATACCCTCCTAGACACACCCAGAGGTGTGTTTTCATGGTGATCCTGAATCCAGCCAAGTTGATAATGAAGATTCATCATCGTGCTGGAGAGATTGCTCAGCAGATAAAGCACTTGCCTCCAGTGCCTAAGGCCTGGGGTTCAATTCCCCAGTATCCACATAAGCCAGACCCACAAGGTGGTGGCGCTCTCTCTCTCTCTCTCTCTCTCTCTCTCTCTCTCTCTCTCTCTCTCTCTCTCTCTCATTGAAAATGAATAACTAAAATATTTTTAAAAAGATTGATCATCACAAGTCCCCAAGCAGTAGACTGGTATGCAAGGACAATTTATAAGTCCAAAATTTGTATTCTTGGTAACTGTATCTTGGTACATCTTGGAAATTGCCATATATGGTGTAGTTCTATTAACAGAAAAACATGGGCATGAGATTGTTGTCCTGTGAGTTTCTCTTCATTCTCAGAGTTTCTGTGAGTAAACACATGCTTTGGAAAGCTCCTTGTTAAATCAGATTACAATACCTCCAAGTATGCAGAATGAGCAAAAATAAAAACTCTGCATAATAAATCATTTTCAAGCCCCTGCTGGTGGTCTACTTAACAGCAGCAATTATACATTTCTTGGCTTTGCTGTAATGAGATTTGATTTGTGTTTGGGAATCCCTCAGCAATATCTGAATAGAGAATTTTACTGTGGCCGTGGTTTGTGGCTGTTACCAAGAGGCATATAAATCATAATAACTAGATTTCTAGCCCAAGCTGACTTCATTCATTTATTTTTTTCCCACTTAGTCATTACAGCTACTATAAAATATGTACTGTGCTAGGCTACAAAAATCGCTTTATTCATTTGTTTATTTATTTGCTTTGTGGTACTGGGAAAAATAATTTTTAAATATGTACTTATATTTTCCTTATTTAAGTGTTAGGCTCTATTTTACATCCTTTCCCAAATATCATATTATTTACTTTAACAACTCTATATTGTAAGTATTTTATGACTTCTTACCAGGAGTTTATAGTCTTTAAAAGAAGATGGATACTTAAAAAGATAAATATAGACAATGTGGTGGTGTATGCCTGCAATCTCAGCACTTGGGTGGCTGAGGCAGGAAGATGAAGAGTTCTAGCCTGGGCTACATAATGGAACCCTCTCAAAAAGCCAACATAATAAGTGCAAAACAAACAAACAAAAAAACCCATGGGAATGTAATGGTATAGTTTATCCAGGGGCATCATGAGAACACAGAGGAAAATATGTGACCAGACGTCCCTGTGACGCCAGGATTAAGAGGACAACACAAGATACTACTTCTTTCATGGCTTGGAAATATTTTTAAAATATATTTATTAATTATTTATTTGTGCATATATGCATGTGTACACCAGGGTCTCTTGCCACTGTAAATGGACACTCATCTGGCTTTATATGGGTGGTTGGGGAATTGAACCTGGCTGGAAGTCTTTGGAAGCAAGTTCCTTTAACCACTGAACCATCTCACCAGTCCTGAAAACATTCTTGAACATTTTATAACAGCATGTATAGATAATTGTATCCAGTATTCTTCTAAATATTAAGGTATTACATACCGAGCTTAAAGTATATATTTTCTTCTAAAAATGTGGGACAAGTCTAGCTGTGTTAGTTCGATCTGTGTGGATAACCATCAACATAAAACTATCTGGGAACTAGTTGATTATAATGAGACCTGTTAAGAGTGGGCACCTTGAGAATGCATGCAGCATGCTGAATTTAGATGAATTCAGACTCTAGATGTGCTTGTTTTTAACTTCATGGTAGTACCTTGCTAAAAGGGCATGGAGGATATGGGGTTAAGGGAAGTTGAGACAGGCTGAAGCCCTGGGTAGTCTCTGCACTGAGATCTCCACCCTTAATCCTAAACCTCGAGCTCCCTAAGCAAGCCACAGTGAACCCTGCATTCTCACCCCAGCAGGGCTGACAATAGGTGACAGCTCCAGGTGACGAATGTCTCTGCAACTCTCACCATCGAATCCATGTCTAGAATCACGTCCCGCCACTCAGGGCTGAGCAAGCCCCTCAACTTATGCAAATTAGGCATTCACAGGTTGTTAACTCCCACCTATCCACTCGGGAAGTGCCCACTTACCACCCTGCCCTAACCAATCCCCTTGGCCTCCCCCTGCCCATAATTCTCCTGGCTTCTCCTCTCTATAAATATAACCCTTCCACATACAATAAATGATATCTGCCCATCCCACCCACTCAGTGAGGTCTGCCATGAGGTCATGAGTGCAGTGACAACTTTATGTCTGGAAGACAGTGTTTCCATGAGGTTCTGTATCTTTGTTTCCAACTTGAATAATTTTAATATAAGAAAGTCAGTGTTTCTGCTTTTGTTCCTCATTTTACTTCCCATTTTACTTTCTGCTAAAGTACTTGAGAAATCACCACTCACATTCCATGTCCAGAAGTTCCCTGTGGATATAAGAGCTAAAGCAAAGATGGAGCCTCAGGGAAGCAGGAGGGCACCGTGCTTGTGGCCTCTGGAAAATCTCCCTGGATCTGCTTTGTGCACTATGGTTTTGCTTTTGAATGTGTCATCTGTACAATGGCCTTTGGGGACCAGCGGATATTGGGTCTATTGACCTCTCTGTCTGTTTCCTGAGCAAAAAGGCAAATAGCACCGAGACCTACTCCATATTCCCCTGGGAAAATAGTAGCCGCCTGGGGATGATCCTTAAATAGAACCCTCAGAAATCTGTCCAGGGCCAGGCTTGCCAGCTTGCTACCTGCTGTAAACAAACCACCGTGGCTTTGACTGAGACCAGACCAGAGCTCTCAAGTTCACGACTACTTCTATTTGTCTTCAGAGAGTCAGGGAGTCTTGCATGGGCCACATGACCTCAGGAAGAAATGTTGGATTGGGCTGGCTTCCAGTCCCTTGGCATTTGGGTATGGCGACTCTGGGCTGCATGAGGTGCCTCTGACGGCCTCTGTAATTCGCCTCTGATGGGATCTGAAGGTTGATGGAGGAAGAAAGTGCCTCACTATACATGCAGAAGGAGCCCTGGGCAGGTAAATCCCTCAGCTTCAATTTCAGTGCTTCCTCACTTGGCCCCGACTCAGATCCCTGGAGATCTTACAGAAGACTGCTGCCTGGTCCCCCCCCCCCAGCAGGGATTCTTGTGCACTGAAGCAGGATCCAAAGCTTTCCAGATAAATCTAATAGGAGGCCAAAACCCAGAAACTGACTGAGCTCAAGGAGGACCACTCAGGGGTATTACGGGACCTTCTGTTGTTTTCTTCTTTGCTGTGTAACTACCCTGCACCAATCAAAACCCATTGAGGGCCAGATAGATTCTAATCTCTGGACATATTAGCTGATTATGGTGAGTGTGGGGTAATGCAGGCTAACAAAAGCTCAGAGCAGTTAAGGGACAACTTGGGTTTTCATAGCAAAAGTTCAAATTTAAATTGTGAGACTTCCCCTTCTGTGTTCTGATTCCATCACCACGCTGCCCATGCTGACCTCTTGCATGAAGGACTACTAACCAAAGAGGCTCTGGAGACAGAGGAGGCCCTCCATTCAGTGGAACAAGGGAACACGTTGGAAAGCATGAATGAGGGAAGACAGGAGGATATTAGGGAACGAGAATAGAGAAGGGAGGTGTCTTTCTTTAAGAAATCCAGAGGAGAGCTGGAGAGATGGCTCAGCCGTTGAGGCACTTGCCTGCAAAACCTAACAACCTGGGTTCAATTCCCCAGGACTCACATAAAGCCAGACACACAAAGTGGTACATGCATCTGGAGTTCATTTTCAGTGGCTGGAGGCCCTGGCATGCCCATTCTCTCTGTTGGTCTCTCTTCTTTCTTTCTCCCTCTCTCTGCTTGTAAATAAATAAAATTTTAAAAACCCACAAAGAAATCCAGAAGAATGACTATCATCTGGTACTGTTGGAACCCATTTTGTAGAGAGAGGTCTGTCTGTAACTGTATTGTGGCCCCTAAAAGCCTGTATCGGCTCAGGTTTAATAATTGCAAGAGGCAGCACACACAATGACCACTGGATACACCCCTACTTTCTGGCCCTAGGATTGGCCAGCCACCTAGACAGAATACAGAGACTCTGCAGGGTGCAGACAGGATGGGTGGGGAGGACATGGAGATGAGAAAGCTGAGGTCCTTTCTTTCTTTCTGTTTTTCTTTTCAGTGTGTATGTATGTGTATGGTGCGGGTGCATACATGCATTCGTCTGTATGTACATGTATGACTATGCATGAGTGTGTGTTTACACACATGCCCAGCCACACAGAAGGGTGGCAATGGTCATATAGACACTGTTGGCTTCAGAGTTCTACCAAGGCCTTTGTGGAGTCCTCATCAGCTTGACCAGAACACCTGTCTTTTTGTTTTTTTTCTGAGATAAGGTCTCACTGTAGCCCAGGTTGACTTGAAATTCACTATGTAGTCTCAGGGTGGCCTCAAACTCACAGCGATCCTCCTACCTCTGCCTTTTAATGTACTTTCTTTCATCTTCCACAGTAGAACACAGCCCAGTAGAGTGCTCACTCTTTAAAAAAACATTTTTTATTTGCAAAGAGAGGAGAGGGAGGGAGGGAGGGAGGGAGGGAGGGAGGGAGGGAGAGAGAGAGAGAGAGAGAGAGAGAGAGAGAGAGAGAGAGAGAGAGAGAGAGAGAGAGAGAGAGAGAATCGGGGCTTTTAGCCTCTGCAAACAAACTCCAGATGTATGTGCCACTTTGTGAATCTGGCTTTACATGGGTACTGAGGAAGTGAACCTGGATCACTGGGCTCTACAGGCAGGTGCCTTAACGGCTGAGCCATCTTCTCCAGCCGGGATGCTCACTCTTGACTGAAGCAGATAACAGGCTGCTGAGCCTGGGTCTCTGAGTCCACGATCCCTCTGCTGAAAGGCACTTAAAGCTGGAGGCTAAATACGGGACAGGGACATAGATTCATACCCCCAGCATTAATACTGGAAGAAGTGTCTACCTTTTCTATCCCTAGAGAGGCATAACACTGTTGAGACATGCAGTCTATGGAAGGGTATAAAATGGATTTTTCCCCATGTGGTGCTGGGGACGGGACCCAGGGTTTCCTACATACCAGTCAAGTGCCAGAGTGGCTTTCAGCACCGTCGGAGAGATTCTCAACCTTGAAGGTGAGACAGGGTAGGTTACTCAGACTCTCCTAGCAAGATGCTGTGCCTTGTTTTTACTTCCTGTGTGAAATCTGATGGGAGAGGTTTGTTCTAATCTAAACATGGTACACATGGTATAAAGGAGGAACAAAGAAATGGCTGGTGGAGGGAGATGTCTTTGCAGGAAGACATTTGAGCCCAGCAAAAAGCCAAATAGAGGACTAGATCTATGGCTCAGCAGTTAAGGCGCTTGCCTGTAAAGCCTAACAACCCTGGGTTCGATTCCCCAGTACCCATGTAAAGCCAGATACATAAACTGGTGCATGCACCTGGAGTTCATTTGCAGCGGCTAGAGGCCCTGGTGCATTTTTTTCTCTCTGTCTGTCTTTCTTCTCTCTATATCTCTCTGCATGCAAATTTATATAGATATATGTATATATATGTTATGTATGTATATATGTATGTATATACTTTTTTAAAAGTATAGGGTAGGACCACAGGAAGACCCAAAGACACCTCAACACCAGCTCTGTTGCCATTGGCCACATCCTGTTCTGTCTAATGGTCACATGTTCTTAGCATAAGGTAAAGGAAAAACTTGCTGTCAGATTTAAACATTATCACCTTAAGTTTCAAGAGGATAAAAAGTCCTGAGAGAAAGCATTTGTGAAAGACATGATAATGGACTGCTCTCCAACATACACAAAGAACACTGAAAAGTGAACGATATGAAAACAAACAACCCAATTAAAAAAATATGTCGAGGACTTGAAGAGACACATCACCCAAGAAAATATGGAGGTGGCAAGGCAGCCTATGAGAAGTTGACGCATGCCACATGTCCTTGGGGAAACACAAATGAAAACAAGGAGGTACCACTGCTTGCCTATTAGACTGGCCAAAATCCAGAGCAAAATGTGTCAGTGTGTGTGTGTGTGTGTGTGTTAGTGCGTGCACGCGTGGTTGGGTGGAGGGATTGGGACAGGGTCTCACACAGCCCAGCCTGGCTTCAAGCTTGCTTTGTGGCTGAGGCTGTCCTTGAACTTCTGATCCTCCTGCCCTCACCTCACAAGTATTGTGATTACAGGCATGTGCCACCATGCTGGGCTAAACACTATTGTTTCAGTAAATGTACTCAGACCTCAGCATGTAGGCAAAGGGATCCATAGGGTAAGCAGAAATGCAAATGGTATAGCCACTTTGAGACAGGTTAGTAGAGTCTTTAAAAAAAAAATCATAGTACCTGATGATCACATTCCTTGGTTTTTACCTAAAGGAAATGAAAACATGTCCATGTAGAAACCCGCACGTGGATATTTAGAGCAGCTTTATCCATAATTGTCAAAACTTGGAAGCAGCCAAGATGTTCTTCAGTAACTGAATAGATTAAAAATATTGTCAATTCCAGATACTGGTCTATTCTTTAGTGCTACAAAGATATGAACTAGCAGTGGTTAAAGGTGCTTGCTCACCAAGCCTGGTGGTCTGGGATCAACCCTCCAGTACCCTCATAAAGCCAGATACAAGGGGCATATGCATCTGGAATTAATTTGCAGTGGCAGGAGGTCTTGACACACCCATACTTCTCTCTCTCTCTTTTATAAAAAATAATAAAAGATATGAGCTAGCATGACATGATAATACAAGAAGGGACCTTAAACACATACTCAGTGACTTCAGTGTTTTAACATTCTGGGAAGGACAGAGCCATGGAGGCTGTGAGGAAGGAAGGATATAGCAGCAGAGCACAGAGGATGCTTGGTGCTCGGGGCTGTGACACTGCTCTGTATGTTACCACAGTGGTAACTGGAGCCTGCTCAGCACCAAAAGTGAACCCTAAGGTAAGCTATGGACTCTGAGCAGTGATTATATGTCAAGAGACCCATCGGTCATAATAATGCATTCTGGAGGGAGGTGGTGATAATTGAGGGAGGTTTGTGTCTGGGGGCAGGAGCAATATGGAAAACCTTTGCACCTTCTTTCTGCAAAATTTTGCTGTGAACCTAAAGCCACTCTAAAATAGATTTTTTAAATTAAATTATTTATATGCTGAAATCTCTATTCTCTTCACAGGTAGGTCTGTTTTGGAGGCATCTGAGTGAATGAGAATGGGTAACTGGTAAAGTTTATGAAAACTTTGGGGATGACTTGGTAACCATTGTGAGTCCATTTTTGGCTTTCTTCACCTCATTTCCCTGACCTCACTAGTGTTTGGACACTACTCCTTAGCCCCACAAAGCAGGGCTCTATGGTTTCCCAGTCCAAAGGTCACAATTTGGGAAGTCTGAGAATTCAGGATGAATCCATTTCCTATGAGGAAGGTGCCTGGTCATCCCCTCCTCATACCCCCACCCAGCCTGTCTGTCACACAACAATGCATTTTCTTCAGAAACTGCAATATTTGAATTCAGGCCATCTCTTCTTCCTTTATCATGAGAGCAAAACCTTCTGAGCAGGCCTGCTTGGTGTTTTAAGTGTAATCAGCTAACGGAGGTAGCATCCGGTGGCAGCTTCCCCTCTTAATAGAATCACTTTCCCATCCTTGAAACTTCCTTCCCACATGTCCTCAAGCGGCCTTTGCCTCCCCAGGGTTCTCACCCAAGGGCCAGTTAACTTGAAATCCATCCTTAAATGCCAGACATCCACTGGTTTTCACTCTTTTATCAAAGATCAGGACCCAGCGATGTGTTCAATTCTTACCCTACCACTAACTAGCAATATGACTTTGCATAGTTAGGACAGTAGACACCTGAGTGTTTGGATGAGTGTCTCCAGAAAGGCCACATGTTAAAGGCTTGTGTCCCAGTCCTTTGGCAGTATTGAGAGTCAGTGGAACCTTTAAGAGATGGGAGACTTCTGTGGTCATTGAAGGTGTGTGGGGGATGGGTCTTAGGACCCTAGTCCCTTCCTGTCTTTCTCTTTGCTTTCAGCCACCATGAAGCGAGCAGCTCCCATTGTCACATGCTCCCAAAGCCTCAGTCCAAGCCCCAAGCAGTGAGGCAACTTACCATGGATCATCTCTAAAACTGCGAGGCAAAAATAAACCTCACTGCTTTAAGTTGATTATCTCAGGTACTTTGTTATAGTGACAGAAAGCTGACTAACACAATGCCTATAGCTTAAACTCGGGGACATTACCTTCCTGCCTCAGTCCCAGGATCCTGACCTGGCAGTGGATCCAATAGCCACATCTCCAATGTGTTGGACCAACTCCTTGTAACTCCTTGGGTTACAATGACAAATCAGACACTCTAACTATATAACCTGTTCTGGTTTTTCCTAGAAGTCTTGACCTTGAGTGAATTACCTCACTTCTCTGAGTTCCCTCATAGGTAAACAGAGATAATAATAGCACTACGTCTTATGGGTAGGGCTATTACACATTTAGTGAGAAACATATATTTAACATTTAGCACAGTTATCTATTGATAATGACTGTGGAGATGGTGACAGTGATGGCGACTCATGGTCCCACCCCACCAGGAGATTTTTCAGGATGCCAGCAAGAGAGAACCCTGCCTTGGCCCACGCAGGTACATATTCTAGCACATTCTGCCATCCTTGCTGACATACAAGTTCACCAACTGATTTGCAAACTCAACATCTTGACTTGCATTTTCCTACACTTATTTTCCTCATTTCTGCTGCTCAAGTGCATCCGCTGCTACCAGATGCCTGGCTCTTGCACCAAAGCCACTCAGGATGCCCGGGGAGGCCTCCAGCCACCATCTGGACTCTAGCAGAGGGGTGGGGCTCAGATTTTAGAAAGGTTGGAGGAAGCCTTGAAGACCTCCTCCTGGGCCACCAGGTGCCCCCATCCCAACTCAAACACTCAGGAAACCTGTGCACATTCGTTGCTCATGAGAGGTCACTGTTGGAACTCCCTGTATGTGTGGTAGGGGGCTTACAGGTGTTCTCTGCTGTTCTGGGGCTGTGCCCAGGAAAGTTCCAGGAATAAAGCTGGAAATAACCCTTCTGGACTGGGGGTGATAAGATGGCTCAGGGAGTAGAGTGCTTGCCTTACAAATATGAAGCTCTAAATTCAGATGTCTAGTCCACGTGGAAAGCTGACGGGGCGGTACGTGCCTGCCGTCCCAGTGCTGGGGGGAGACAGGGCTCATCGGATAGCTAGTCTGGCTGTAGATTCAGGAACAGATTCTGACTCAACATAGAAGGTAGAAAGTGACTGAGGAAGACATCCGGTGTTTTCTCTGGCCTCTACATGCACATACATGTGTGAATACCCCCAACATGTGTGCTTACAACACAAATGCACACACATACACGCACATCAAAAGATCTTTTTTGTACTGTCTGAGTCATCACAGTTTCCTCAGAAATTTTCCCATGTTTTCTGCCGACCTTTCTAGACTTGGGTTATACTCTTTCTGTGTATTGATGAGAGTGAGACAGATTTGTATGTCAGTTTTTAAAAAGTTTTAATGATGTTCTATGTACACATGTGCGTGTGTAGACACATATTTCAAGTGTATAACTCAGTGAATTTTTGCACACCACACAAACACACGGGATGCATGTATGTTACCTCCCAGATCAAGATATCAAACATTTACAATGTCCCATAAGCTCCCCTGGGTTCCTCTCTGTTGGTATTACTGTCACCTTAGACACAACTTTAATGACTCTATCAACATGGAGTAGTCTTGCCCATTTTTGCAGTCCCTAGAATGGACTCATGTGACATAGTGTATGTCTATGAAGTTCTCTGTTAGGTTCATTTTTTATTTTTATTTTTTGCTGTGTATCATCCTTTTGTATGAATGCTCCATTCTTAACCCATCTGCTTTTAAAATAATTTCTATGAGAGAGAGAGAGAGAGAGAGAGAGAGCGAGAGAGAGAGAGAGAGAGAGAGAGAGAATTCGGTAGACAGAGTGAGTATGGGTGGCGTCCAGGCTTCCTGCCACTACAAACTCCAGATGTTTGTGCCACTTTGTGCATCTGGCTTCATGCGGGGTACTGGGGAATCGAACTCAGGCCATCAAGCTTTGCAAGCAAGTGCCTTCAACTGCTGAGTCAGCTCTTCAGTCCCCATTCTGCTATTTATTGACAACATTTGGGTTGTTTACAATTTTTAGCTATTTGGAATAGAGTTTTATGGACATTCATGTGCATGACTTTTGTGGGCCAAGCTCCTTTCTCTTGGCTGGATATGCAGACGTAGGGTTGATGGATCTCAAGGTAGACATAGTTTAGCCATTGTAGATATTGCCAAACAGTGTTCCAAATGGTTGTGCTAATTTCTACTCCCACCAGCCAGGGAGGAGTGGATGGTTACTCAACACCCCTGTCAACACTTTGCCTTATTACTCTCTTAATTTTAGTCATTCAGGTGGGTGTATAATAGTATTTCATTGTGGTTTTCATTTGTATCTCCTGATGCATCGTGATGTTTGGTAACTTTTATCGGCCATTTGGAGATCTTGTTTAGAGACTTGCCTGTTTAAATAGTTTACTCACTGAAAAAGAACTGGTTGTTTTTAAACCACTGTTAGTTGTATAAACTTGCTGCATAGTTTGGGCCCTAATGCATTGCTCATTGCCAGATATATATATAATCTTCACACATATATCACAGCACTGCAGATGGATTGAACCCAGGGTTTTGTGTATTCTAGACAAATACTCTATCGCTAAGCTACTTCATACTTGTCTTAACTCTTTTGTGGCTCTTATATTTTTTCCTTTGTGTTTGTTCTAAGATTTTGATCTTATGTATCTATATGAGGGATTTGTTTTGATCAATCCAGTTTATAACACAAATATCCTTTTAATTTGAACACATTTGTCATTCTTCAGTTCTGGAATAGTCTCCGTACTTGGACATTATCTCCCTTCTATTCTTCTTTTGGGACATTTTAAAGCCTTTTATTACGGACTCAGAGTCATGCATTTTATTTCATCCATTCGCCCTCCCTCTCTTTACAACATGCCAGGTAGTGTTATGCAGCTTGTCTTCTCAGGAACTAATTCTCCTCTTTGAAGCAATTTTCCACCTGTCCATTGATGTTTGAACATCAATAATTCTAGTTTTTAAAACTAATTATTTTTAGAAATCTGTCATCACTT
Source organism: Zapus hudsonius (assembly GCA_004024765.1). Taxonomy (NCBI): domain Eukaryota; kingdom Metazoa; phylum Chordata; class Mammalia; order Rodentia; family Dipodidae; genus Zapus; species Zapus hudsonius. The sequence continues at coordinate 44,168 of PVHP010002266.1, read as the reverse complement.
GCGACATGCTTAATTTGTGACTTTGCCAAAATATTTCAGACATTCTTAAAGAGATTTTTCAGTTGCTTATAATTTTGACTTTCCAAAAGTGCTTTGTTTCCTAATGTGCTGTTGAATATGAGGGGATTGTTTTGGTAGCTGTTTCACACGTCATAGGTTGTGACAACTTCTTTTGGGGCTGGTTCATGTAATAGATAGATTCTGGAGCAAGTTTGAATGCTACCTTGTTGATTCGGTCTTCCTGCACCACAAGCTGCATGAACATCTATATTTGAAATGGGAGAAAGTATATTTCTCTGCCAATTTAGTTCACTTTATTAACCAAAGTGTGTGTGTGTGTGTGCGTGTGTGTGTTGAAAGTAGTCATAAAATGGTTTAGACCAAGAAAAAAAAAACTTGGAGAAGCAATGGCCATTGGTTGCTATGAAGGAGTGAAAAATAGGTCTATAGCAAAGCTGGGCATGTGGCACACACCTGTAATCCCAGTATTCAGGAGGCAGAAGTAAGAGGATCTCCTTGAGTTCCAGGCCACCCTGAGACTACATAGTGAATTTCAGGTAAGTTATGATTGCTGGAGCCAGAACACATCAAGGCCTCTTGATGCTGCAAACAAACTCCAGATGCATGAGCTACTTTATGCATCAGGCTGTAGGTGGATACTGAGGAATCAAACCCAGGCTGGCAGGCTTTGCAAAGCAAGCACCTTTAACCACTGAGCCATCTCCTCAGTCCCAGTGTTTCCCCTTCCTTCCTTCCTTCCTTGCTTCCTTCCTTCTATTCTTTCTTTCTTTCTTCTTTCTTTCTTTCTGCAAGAGGCCCTGATGTGCCCAATCTGTCTCTCTTCTCTCTCTGTCTCTCTCTCTGTGTCTTTGTCTCTATCTCTGCTCACAGATAAAACTATTTTTAAAAAGAAACACATTGGCTTGCATAAATATTTCTTTCAGAACAATGAGACCAGAACCAACCATCCCCTCTCCTGCTGTCTCTCTTGTCCTTCTTTCTAATGCTATTCTCTTCTTTCCTTCCACTTGTCTTCATTTTGCTTCCCCTATAAAGACATATCTCTTTCTTACTTAATTAACCTGACAGTTATTCCTTTGAGTTTGGGTCTTACCTTATTGCTGAATTCGATAAGGAAGTGGTTGGTCTGATGAAGACATGATAGAATAAGACCCATAGGAGAATGAGTTAGGAGGGAGAAAGAGGGGAAATAACCAAAGAAAGAGAAGAGAGAAGGTGAGGAGAGGGGACAGTATGGGTTCATTGAGGGAGGCAATTGTAGGACTCATTGCACTTGAACCTCTGAGGGAGACTATGCTGCTACTGGAACAAAAGTGTGTGGTAAACTTCAGGACAGCATGATGACTTCAGGGTTCTGTGTGCGAAAGTAACATTCAGTTCCAAAATGTAGGACTTATTCTTTTCTCTTCCCTGAACTGGGACCCCTGAATACATATCTCCTTGAAATTGACTCATAGTAGGTTCTTTCCTAAGGCATATGCAATGAACACAGATTGTAAATTTCTCCTAAGAATCTTACAATTGGCTCAATTTTAGATTTTTAGTTGGGTTGTAAAGGCTTCCAAGGTGAATTAAGTTGGTGAACAGAATGACTGTTGACAGGCCGTCAGGGGCGGTAGCTATGGTGACGACGTGGGACAAGGTCTTTGAGGCAGCACCAGCCTTTGTGACCGAGTCCTTGAACAGAAGTAGTGTTGAAGACCCAGCCGGTGGTCAAATCCTTGGTTACAAATCCTGAGCTGCAAAACAGGAGAGCGTCACACAGCTGAGCAGCTTGCGGCCACCGCCTGGGAGACAGCCATTCAGAGGAGGAAGCTCAAAGAAGGGCTGAATGGGAGCCTTGGGGAGCAATCGTGCTAAAGGGTTGCATTCATTGGTTTGGATTCGAGTGCTAGAATCAGGCCAAGAATCTCAAGTAATTAGCTGCTTGTCTGGAATGACGAGATAGGAAGCTTGAGGGAGGGGTTACCTGCAGCTCTCTTCTGGTGGAGTGTGTGTGTGTGTGTGTGTGTGTGTGTGGTGTGTGTGTGTGTGTACTTGTTCATGTGTGTGCTTGTATAAAAGGAGGCTAAAGGTCAACACATAATGTCTTCCTCAATAATTCTCCCCCTCATTTTTGAGAGACAGAGAGAGGAGAGAGAGAAAGAGAGAGAGAGAGAGAGAGAGAGAGAGAGAGAGAGAGAGAGAGAGAGAGAGAAAGAGAGACTCCTTCTGAACCTAGAACTCACTGATCCAGCTAGACTCGTTAGCCAGCAAGACCCAGGGATCCTTCTGTCTCCACCTCCCCAGCACTAGGGTTACAGGCACACACTGCCACCCTCATCTTTGATGTGGGTACTGGGGGTCCATACTCAGGTCTTCACGCTTGCATGGTAAGCACTTTCCAACTGAGCATTGCTCAGCCCTCTGAAGGCTTCTTCATGGCGACTGTAAGGCCAGAGGAACAGGGCAGCCATAGCTGGGCAGAGTCCCTACTGCAGGCGTCACTTGACTGAACCCTCTCCACCAAGGAGGGATGCGTTTATCACGAGGGCCACTTGCTCTTGGAGACCTTGTTGGGGACCATCTCCAAGGCTGACTCCTCGGTCCCCTGTACTCATGTCCTTGTTCCCACAATGCCAGAGCTGGGCTGCAGCATCCTCTATGTTCTTGACTGCATCCTGCGAACACTTCCATCACCATACAAACCACTCTGGCCTTGTGATTGGCTGTTCTGTTGTCAGTCTTTTCTAATTGACCCTAAGCATCCCTAGAAGGGATAATTACCCATATACCCCAGCTTCTATCACATGGTCCAGCATGTGATAATATCCAATATGTTTTGAACTGAATTGACCTCAGAAATTTACTGAGATGTTTGGATGGCTTCTTTTAGTACTATTATAATTGATTGTCAAAAACAGTCCTTACAGGTAGAAATTGGTTGTGTGGTTTAGTGTGTGTGTGTGTGTGTGTGTGTGTGTGTGTGTGTGTGTGTGTGTGTGTGTGTAAATTACACATGTAATTTAACAATGCCTAATGCAACTGTCCATCACTATTTTGATGGGCAACTGAATATTCTAGAAGCCCACAAGCTGGGCAGGCATTTCAAAGCTAAGCAGGATGCCAGGGGCGACAATAAGGAGAAACTCCTCCTGTCTTCTGCCCGTACACCTGAGCTGTAAGTATTCCACACTGCGTTAGACAAGAGAGCTTTACTCTGAAAATCTCTCCCTAATTGAGGCTTTCTTCTTTTGAGTAACTTCCCTTTGGGAGTCTGGGGACCATAAAAATAGAATATCAAGGGGGAGAGCTGGAGAGATGGCTCAGTAACTAAAGACACTTGCTTGCAAAGCTAATGGCCTGGGTTCAATTTCCCAGTTCCTATGTAAAGCCAGACACAGAAAAAGTGCTGCATACATCTGAAGTTTGTTTGTAGTGGCAAGAGGCTCTGGGGTGCCCATTCTCTCCTCTCTCTCTCTCTCTTTCTCTCTCTCTCTCCCTCTCATTGCAAATAAATAATAATAATAAAAGAATGTCAACGGGGATTTGTGTTTACCATGGAACTAGAGTTCTTGAGGAATTTTACCAGCACCTTCTTCCTCTCAGGAGCTGCAAGAGGTAGAATCTTGGCAAAGGCGGCACTGTGGGAACCTTGGTCTCAGGCCCTGGGCAGGTGTACCCCCACATAGGTAACAGCCGTCACTCTGTCTGCTCACCACCCATTTTCTTATCATTTTAGAACTTTGGAAGAAAAAAAAAAAGTACAGCTGAGAAGACATCACATGCTAGGCTTATCAGCAGTTAACACCTGACACATTGACCGAGGCTCAGCTAGGATAGGTTAATGACCTGGAACAGATCTATGCTGGGAGGGACAGTGTGACAAGTAGAACCTACAAAGAGGTAGAAAGTGCCAAGGCCACACTGTGCCTGCTTTATGATTGTACCTGGGATCTTAGCCACTCAGCGTTGCTGCTGACGTGCCCCAGGCTGCCCACCCAGCCGTTAAAGAGCAGGAAGGCCCCAGTTCCTCAAGGATTCTTTCTCCTTGAAAGAAACAAGGAACTGGACACACAAACTGATAAATAAATGAAATAAACCATGGAAAATGGGATAGGCTGCCAGATGAAACATAGGACATCTAGTCAAATGTGAATTCTAGATTAATAAAGAATTATGCTCGGAGTGTACGTGCATGTGCATGTGTGTGCATGCGTGTGCGTGCATGTGCGTGTGTATTTGTGTGTGCGTGCGTGTGTGTATGTGTGGGGGGGCATGTGTGCATGTGCGGGTGCGCCTTGTGTGATGTGTGTATGTGCCTGTGTGTGTATGTGTATGTATGTGTATGTGTGTGTATGTGTGTATGTGTGTATGTGTATGTATGTGTGTGTGCATGTGTGCATGTGTGTGTGTGTATTCACATGCTGTCATGCACGGCACACATGTGAAGGTCAGAGCACAACTTTCAAGTGTCAATTCTCACCTTTTCATCTGTTTTGAGGCAGGATCTCTTGTTCATGACTTAATTTGCCAGGCTAGTCTTTTTTTTTCTTTTAAACATTTTATTTATTAATTTTCAAGCAGAGATACATACAGAGAGAGAGAGAGAGAGAGAGAGAGAGAGAGAGAGCCAGGACCACCACCTTGTGTGTCTGGCTTATGTGGGTACTGGGGAATTGAACCGAGGACCTTAGGCACTAGAGGCAAGTGCCTTAACTGCTAAGCCATCTCTCCAGCCCCAGGCTAGTCTTTAAGTTTCCAGAAAATTCCACCTTCTGCCCTGCCATAGGACTGCTAGGATTACAGAAGCCCACCACAGCATCAGGCTTCTATGTGGGGTCCACTCGTGCTCTATCCACTGAGCCACCTTCCCGCCCCACAAGAATCATTTTTAATGTATATCTCAAGTATTAACTAGAACATTAAATACTATTTGTTCTTGTATAAATATGCTTACCCTTGAGTTGTAGAGATGGCTCAGTGGTTAAAGGTACTTGCTTGTAAAGCCTGAAGGCTCAAGTTAAATTCTCCAGTGCCCACGTAAAGCCAGACACACAAAGTAGCACATGAATTTGCAGCTGCAATAGGCCCCGGTAGTCCATATTCTCTCTCTCTCTCTCTCTCTCTCTGTCAAATATATAGATTTAACCTTACTGGACTGTGCACTTAAATATAGTTAAAATGGCTTAAAATGTCATGTGCTGTCATTTGAGAGACTAATTAATTGGGTGCCCTGTATTTTTATTTATAAAATCTGCCAGTTGTCTAATGGAAGCCGGAGTGTCCCTGGCTATTATTCTCCATCTTCTTCCAAGCTGGCATCATGGATGTTTTCTATGCACCTCCAGCCTCTCCTGAGGTAGGCTGAAACCCAGAGGGTCTAGCATGACAGATGGACTCCAGACCCAGATCCCAGGAAACCACACACTCGAGGGAGAGGGCCAGTCTGGATGCCGCATGGTAATCTTGGTTTCACGGTCCCACCGAGGCTGCCCTCCAGGGAGAGACCGAGTCCCAGGTGCTGAGGGATCCTGCAGGACAGGCCCTGACAGAAGTCAGGAATCAATGGCCTGGATGGGCCTGTCATCGCCTCCTCGCCTCCTGACAGCCACACCCCATCTTTAGGCTGCAAAGCTATGCCTCGGTGCCCTCATGAAGCAAGCAAACCTCACGCCATGGCAGAAAAATTTGGACTCAGCAAAAACTACCAGAATGAGTGACTATTTCATCGTGTTGACTTTGGGATAGAACCCAGGCTTTCTTTAGCATACTCCCCTTATGCATCTAGGACAGGATCTTATTGGAAAAGAAAACAGAAGATGGTCCCCCCCCATCACACCTCATGAAGGGCAGGGATGGCAGGAACAAGTCCTTTGTCTATGAGGGGCAGGGCTGGCAATATCCACCCCGAGCTGGAAAGGCAGGTGCCTCTCACTCTTCCCTGGAGGCTCTGGGCCAGTCGTGTATCATAGGGGCACTGGAAGTGGGAGTTCAGGTGGCTGTGGACACACAGTAGGACACATGGCCTGCTCATGTGTCGGATGGCAGGACCCCAGTCGAGAGGAGTCAGGTGCCTAGTAAATGGTAGCCAGGCCATCGGGCCTCTCTCCTCAAGAGTGTGACCCTCACAGGCCTGAGCTGGTTCCTGTGAGAGTGAGTTGTTTAGAAGGCAAAGCCATCCATACTCCTGGTCCTTCTGCTTGAGCTTGGTCCCCTGTGACTTCTACATTGTGTCGTGACACATTCAGCAGACTCTTGCCTCCTCTTCTTCCTCTTCCTCTCCCCTCACTCCCCATCTTGTCTTTCCCTCCTCCTCCTCCTCTTCCTTCTTTCTCTTCCTCTACACAGGTCTTATTCTGTATCCCAGACTGTCTAGAACTCACTGTGTAGCTCAGGCTGGTCCCAAATTTATAGCTATCCTGAACTAGAGTGAGACCCTACCTCAACCCCCCCAAAAAATTCTATGCTCTATGTTATCTATTGAATTGTATTGCTACAAAAAATTAAGTCTTAAGCCCTGTAGCTCAGAATGTGGCCTTAGCTAGTAATAGGATTACGATGGAATTAGTTATGGTGAGGTCATATTGGAATAGGGGAGGGGGTACTAATCCATATGAAGATTGTCCTTGTGAGAAGCTGCCCATGGGAAGACAGACTCAGGGAGAATGCCATTGGATGACCAAGGCAGCTGCAAGCTAAGGAATCCCAGAATGAATGAGCAGAGAAACTACCAGGAACCAGAAAAGAAGCCCAGAACAGAGGCTCCCTCTCAGGCCTCTGCAGAAACCAATGTGCCAGATTTGTCCTGGGTCTTGGCACCAGCTGTAAGAAATCAACATAGAGACTCTGACTAGGTTCTATAGAGATGCTAAGACCAATTTCTTAAGGGGGTTATTACTCCATAGGTAGGCAGGTAACACTGTATGGCAGGATGAGAGAGAGAGAGAGAGAGAGAGAGAGAGAGAGAGAGGCTTTGGTTCTGTCTTTGGTTCTGTTTGGTTCTGACGTACAAGGTAAATTGTCCCTTCCTATAGATTCTGGGGGAAAGGGTGTGTACCCTATCACAAGAAGGCAGGCTTCATTAATACTGTGTGCTAAGAGTCACGTAGGCACTAGATAAGAGGGCGAAGTTATAATTCAAGGTTGCCTTGGCCCAGGGCTCGTCCAGCCTTGGGCCTCTCAGCTCTCAGAGGTAAGAGAGAAAAACTGCTGGGGTGTAACCACACCTGTGAAATCTGAGAGCGAGGACTTTATTTTAGACTTGTAGCCTCCAGAACTGTAAGAAAATAAGTTTCTGTCAAGACACCCAGTGGCTGGCACTTGTTACAGCATTCCTGACCCACTGAAACAAACCATAGTAGCATTCTGCCTGCTGCGGTTTGGGCCTTGAGTGTCCTGGTCCTCAGCCTGTGGGAGAAGGTGGAACCTTTAGAAGTGGAGCCTAGCCAGAAGGCAGCTATGTCATTGGAGACATGTCTTTGAAGGGGATATTGGAGCCTCAGCCCCTTCTTCCTGGCCACCATAAGCCAAGCAGCTTTCTTTTTCACACACTGCCACAGTGATGGGCAATGGATCATGCATTGACACCTCTGAACCTGTGAGCCACAGCAAACTCTTCCTCCTTTAAATTGCTTTGCCTCAGGTATTTTATCACAGTGACCCAAAGATGACTAATACGGCACCCATTGAAGTACTTCTAGGCAGTAGTTCTGTGTTACCTGTTTTCATAGGATCTATTGTTTATCCTTCTTCACGGCTCTATAAAAAAGAAATGTTTTCATCCCTGCATCAAGTCAAAGATGGGGATCTGAGAAAGCCTTGAAGTGCACAGCTGGGCGCAGTCCTACGATGTCTCTGACGGCAGCCTGGGCTCCCAGTTTCTGGCCAGATGACCTGAGCTCAGGCCTGAGGAAAACCTAGAGAGAGCAACCCCAGGCTGAGTACATATTAAGGTACCAACAAATACAAAGAAGACGTTAGAGCCTCAGGGAGTGCTAGGTTTAAAGAGGATTTAAGGGAAGGTCATACAAAGAGAAACAAAGTCACAGTCAATGGACCCTGGTTAGGCTAGGAGTCAGATACCAAGGAAACCACAGCTCTAGCTTAGTGGTTTTGTCTCCTCATAGTGAGAATGCCCCCATGTGGGTAGGAGTCTTTGAGGCTGCAGATAGGGTGTTCTGCTCTATCAGAAACTGCAGGCTTTTTCTCACACATGCGCACTCATGAAGGGCCCACATCCTCATTTACACCAGGGGTTTGACCCCCTGTACTTGACAACTTTTCTATAGGACCATTACATAGTCTACCACGAATGGGAGAGAGTTATCCCATGGGATAAGGTATTATTCATATGCCACCCACTTCATAAATATTCATAAAATGTCTTTAAAATCCCCAACACAGAGCCCACTGAATGGCTCCCCCTTTTGGGGGCAACCCACTTCAATCTTTCTTTGGAGTGCTTGCTTTGCTTTGCTAAATCGATTTCCGCTTAAGCTGTCTGTGTCGCTTGGCTGGATTCTTTCTTTGAAGAACACTACAATGGAGCAGAAACCTTCACTAGGTACCAAAAAGAACAATGCTACAGTTCAGCAGCGATAACCTATGGCATCCAGATGCTAGGCCAGCTCCAGTCACCGCTCAGAGGGAATCAAACTAGTGCTACACTTTGGATCCTAAGAGTCCCCAAAGGGCCATGTGATATGGACTGGGTCCCCAGCTTAGTGCTACTGGGAGCTGGTAGAACCTTTAAGAGGTGGAGCTTAATGGGCAGTCTTAGGAAGTTGGGAGTGTTGTCTCAGGGGGACTGTGGGAGCCCATGGCTGCCCAGCCATGAGGTGAGTACTTTGCTCTACCACGAGCTGCCACCCTGAAGTACAGTACTACTATAAGACCAGAGCTCAGGATCAATCATGCTCTGAAACCTCCAAGACCGTGAGCCAAAGTAAACCTCTTCTCCCAAGCACATTCCCTCAGGTCTTTGCTAGAACGACAGGGAGACGACTAACGCAGCTTAGAAGTCATTAGACATCTCTACCTCCTTTACACACTCAGGAAGGAGAGTGGAGGGCTAAATCTAGCCAGAATCCAGAAGGGAGGTCAATAAGAGAGGTTGTGATCTCTTCACCCCAACTAATTCTTACATGGTAGAGATTCATGATCTTTTTGAAAAATATATTATTTATTTATTTGATACAGAGACAAAGACAAAGCAAGACAGAGAGCATGGGCTTATCAGGGCCTTTTGCCACTACAATTGAACTCCAGATGCATGCACTGTTTTTTGCATCTGGCTTAACATGGGTACTGGTAAATTGAACCCATCCAGCTTTGCAAGCAATTGCCTTTAACGGTGGAGCCATTTTTCCAACCCAAAGAGGAAGTTTCTGGAAGGTAGCCAACTGGAAAAATGTTAGTGGTTAAGAGGAAGGCTTTCATCACCGGTTACACATATGTTGGGAATAAACATGAAACTCACTTAACATTTACTTTCATGTCGTTCATTTCTGAAATATTTAAAAAAATCTTCTGTCATCTATAAGTAAACATTTACACATTGACAGAGACTTTACCCAATGCATGATTAGTGATGCTGGCCGTTTGATCTGCCAAAGAGAACAAGTACCGAATGGGAGTCTAGGACGATTCCCCTGAGGACAGAATGGGACTACTGATCATTTAGCTTTTGTCCTTCCTCGCTGCCACATCCTATCCAAGCAAATTGCTCCCATCAGCATGGAGTTAGACCACCCATTCCTCCCTCTGGAAGTCTGTTCAACACAACCCCAAGGCAGTGGGCCCTGGAGTCACCTGGGCTTCTGGGTTACAGCTCATTTTTAATTTTTTTTCTTTTTCAGGGTGGGGAGTCGGGGAATGAGTGATCCTGAGGACAGTTGTCTCCCCACCCCCTGGTTTCTGGCTGTCTCGTGACCCTTTGCCCTTAGTCTGCAAGTGACATTAGTTCCCATGGGCAGCCTGCTGGCCTCCTGCCCTGCTCTTCCTGGGGCAGGTTTCTCACAGGGATTAGTGCCAGGCTCTTCTCTCCTTTTTTCCTCAGTGGGGAGAGCAGCTGTGTGCCCTCTGCACCCTCCTCGCAAAGCCCCACCTGGCTACTGGTGCCCATGACCCTCCCCACCCACTGCAGAGAGTCAAGCAGCTTTCTGGAATGAAGGTTAGGGAAACTAAGGCACTAGACTTCATTCTGATTTCTGGAGGCCAGACCCTGTCACTGGGGCCTCTGCCCTTCCCTCTTCTACCCTTGAAGAAGCATTGACTTTTGGACCACCCAGCCTGGGGAAGGTGATGTTACTGCTACCCAGTGGGATGCCCAGCCTCTGCCCCTCCAGGACACTCAGGAGCTCCCCTTGCTGCCCCCCAGGCTGGAACATGTGTCCAGCTCAGACATGGATCACAAGCAGACATGGGTAAGATTCACTTGTATGTGCAACAGGTTGGTGGCATGGTCATTTGAATAGCCTGGGAGACAAGAGGAGGATGTAATCATTAATGCGTCTTAATGCTTTACAGGGCAATAAAATAGGGACATGGGATCCCATGCTGTGGCTCTCTGCTTCTACCTGGACGTGTGTGTGTGTGTGTGTGTGTGTGTGTGTGTGTGTGTGTGTGTGTACGCTTTCCCAAGCTTAAACTTCAGAGTTATATAACCCTTCCCCTTGGCTCCTAATCAGACTTACAGATTAACTGGAGGTGCCCTGTGTAAGTCTGGAGTTGGCATGGGCTGAGCCATGTGACCCTGGGGTTTCCTGTTCCTGGTTGGAGCAGCTCTCTAACGAAGGTCCTGTACTGTGGCTTGGGAGAAGAGCTTACACACAGAGCCCGGTGGTCCCCAATCGCACTGCCTAGTCTCACACTGGAACCAGGGAAAGTTAGGAATCATTCATTGTCTCTTCTTTAAAATAACAGCAGAGCATGGGGATGTCTACCCTGGCAGGAACCACTTAAATGCAAATCAAACTTTCCAGTTATTCAAGTTCTCATATAAGTGGTGCATTCAGCGCTCCTTGGATGGGGCTGGTGTGATTCTTGGAAGCAGGGTCTAACGGAGCTAGACAGGAGCCTGAATGCTTCCTTTCTCCTCTCACTTGTCTCAGAAACTTGCTACCAATTTCTGGCTGCTGATGAAAACCAACACATTGCCTGCTTGCTTTATTTATTTATGTATTTATGGCTTTTTGAGACAGGATACCATGAAGCCTGGGCTGACCTTCAACTCACTATGAAGCTGAGGCTGGCCTTGAACTCCTGATCCTCCTGCTTCTGTCTCCCAAGTACTAGGATTACAGGCCTGTTCCAACTAGGCTTGGCTAGAAGTTTATTTTTAAGTATGCTAAAATATTTTAATTTATTTATGTACCATTTGGATTTTTAAAAATTTATTTATCTATTTATTTATTTATGCGAGAGAGAAGCAGAGAGAGAAAGAGGGAGAGGCAGAGAGAGAGAGAGAGAATGTGTGTGCCAGGTTCTCCAGCCACTTAGACACATGTGCCACCTTATGCATCTGGCTTTATGTGGGTACTGGGGAATCAAACCTGGGTCTTTAGGCTTTGCAGGCAAGCACCTTAAGCATTGATCCATCTCTCCAGCCCTCATTTGGATCTTTCCTTCCACCGACCACCCTCGTCTCTCCTACTATTCCCTCTCCTATTTTAATGTCCTTATTTTTGCCCTCCTCCACTGTCCATGATAACCAGTAGATGGGCCCAATACTATGCAGACCTTTCGCAAATCACAGCAGCCATTGCGATGTCATGAACACAGTGACCGTTTTGTGTCTGGAAGGCCGTGTTCCGAAGCACTCCTCCCCTTCTTCCGTTGGCTCTTACATTTTTCCTGTAGGATTCACAGTGCTGTCCCAAAGCTCTGGTCAAGCACTGTGTATGTCACATGGTTGATGCTGGATGCCAACTTATCTGGGTTGTGGGGACTGGATATTGGCTCTAAGCTCATCCTAGGTGCTTCTGTAAAGGTTTTTTTGTTTTGTTTTTGTTTTTGTGGGATCTTTTTGGTTTTTGTTTGATTTCATTTTGTTTTGGATGAGACGAACATTTAAGTTGGTAGACACGGGACTGGAGAAATGGCCCAGTGATTAAAGCGCTTGCTTGCAAAGCATGATGAGCTGGATTTGAATCCCCAATAAATACCCACGGGAAGTCAGATGCGTAGAGTGATGCGTGCGTCTAGAGTTCATTTGTAGCGCAAGAGGCCTTGGTGTGCCCATGCTTTCTCTCTTCCAATCTCCCTCTCTTTCTCTTTGCCAATATCTCTTTCTCTCTCCTTGCAAATAAATAAATACAAATATCAAGTTGGTAGACATGGAGTCAAACAGGTTACTGTCTGTAAGATGATGGGCCTATCTTACCAGCAGGGGAAGTCTTCCAGTCTACGTCTTCCTGTGTGTCCAGCCTCCATCGTCTGCCCCTCAGTCATGCGAGCTGTGACTGAAATCTCGTATGTCTTACATGCATCATAGATAGACATATCCTCTTAGGTAGGTGCGGACATATGCATACATACCCTATCCAATGTAGGTACGTACATACATACATACATACATATATACACAACACACATATCCTTCACTGCAAAGTGAGAGTAGCCTGATGAATAGAAGATCTATGTGTCCCCAAAACACCATATCTACCCAAAGCCTCTCCTAACTCATAGATTCTAGGGAACACCAGGGCAGAAGGTCCTCCCAATACAGAAATAATGGAGCCAGGCACTCCAGATGTTGCTTCTCTGCCTTCCAGAGTGGAAGACAAGGACACTGCCCCTGCAACTGACCGGGAGGACAAACCTTCCCATCCAAGGGCGCCATTTCCATCTTTCCCAAGATATGTGGGAGGGGACAGAGAAGGCCTGCCAGCCCTACAAACAACCTGCTCCTTTTGTTGTTTGCTTTTTGTTTGTTTATCAAGACTGGGTCTCGCTCTAGTCCAGGCTGACCTGGAATTCACTATGTAGTCTCAGGGTGGCCTTGAACTCACAGAAACCCTCCTACTTCTGCCTCCAGAGTGCTGGGATTAAAGGTGTGCACCACTATACCCAGTCCCTCCTTTTTCTAATGCTGGTGATCCAACTCAGGGTCTCATACATGCTGGGCAAGAGTTTCTCCACCAATCCACAATCCAGCCCATGGGGGTCCTAGCATATGTGCCACTCACTGTATTGAGCTGAATGCTGTGAGTCCCAGGCCCCTGCTCCCTGGGGAGCCTCTTCAGTCTGCTCTTGGAATGGGAGGCTAGGAGGGCGGACTGCCAGGTGAAGTGGCTCTCATCACTAAAGTAGATTGGGTTATTGTCCCTTGTCCATTTAGTTTTCAAAGGAGGCTAGCATTGATTTTGTGTCATAAAATGATGCATTGCTACTCATTGGAAAAAAAAGTGTAAACATTAGGAAAATCTTCAAAAAGAAATTTGAACTCTACCACCCTAGATGGCAGCTCTTGACACACAGTACCTTTTCCCCCAGATACCCGTGGACGCGCGTGTTTATTCTCCAGGCTTCCACACTACAGTGACACCCAGTGTCTTGAGAATGGAAGCTGACTTTCTCGTAGCTCAAGGGTGGTTGAGTTCTAACGTCACTGTGCCAGCAGAGCTGATTGCTAACTGGGCCTCTCTGCAGTGGGTAAATGGCTGTCTCTTCCCTGATCCTCCACACGGTGGTCCCTCTGTCTCTCTGTCTTTGTGTTCTAATATCTTCTTTCAGCACCCTCAACCAACACCAACCCTAAAAAAAAGTCATTTTAAGTTGACTACCTCCTTAAAGATCCTTAAAGATTCTGTCTCCCATCTTCACATTCTGAGGCAGTGGGGAGGAGGAATCCAATGTCTAAATTCTAGACCACACCACACGAGTCAATCCAAAACAGTGTGCATGTGTGCAACTGTAAATATTTATATATCAAAGGAAGGAGAGTTTTCTTGTCTTGTTGGTAACTATCTTTTTTTTTTCTTTTCCAAGTAGGGTCTTGCTCTAGCCCTGGCTGACTGGAATTCACTATATATAGTCTCAGGGTGGCCTTGCTGGAATTAAAGGCATGTGCCACCACGCTGGGCAGTAACCATCTTTTTAGGACAGTGTGGTAGTTTGACTGAATGTCCCCCAGTAGATTCAAAAGTGTATAAGTTTTTCTCCAGCTGCTTGGCTGAAGGAGGTGTCACCTAGGCTGGATCTTAGGCTGTAACCCTAGGTGATTCTGGGGTGGATGTGAAATTCCAGTGATACATATACAAAAAACAGTTGGAGCTGAAGTCTGGCAGTCCTGCTGTTTGGTGAAGTTAGAGTGTGCTTGCTTGTTTTGGAGGTGAGGCTGCTGGGTCTCTCTCTCTCTGATCGGATCTGTAAAAGGGGACTGGCCTCTTTCACCATTCTGAAACTTCTCCTGGATCTGTTACTTTAATAAATACTTTCCTCCCAAAACTGTGCCTCGTGTGGAGGTTCATCCCAGCGGCATGTGGCTGATTACGACAGACAGTAAATATAATAATCATTTATTTATTTATTTATTTATTTATTTATTTATTTATTTATTTATTTATCTGTGGTCCTAGGAATTAAACCCAGTGTTACAAACATGCTAGAAAAGTGTCCTACCACCGAGCTATATCCTTAGCTCTCAAATATCATAATTTATTTGCTAATTCAAATTTGATATAAACTTGGATTTTGTTTCTAATATTTCACATTTTAAAGTACACTGCAAGGTATACTGCTGCTCACTGGCCTTCTATCAATGTGACCAAAATACCTGAGAGAACAGCATAAGGAAAGGAATTCATTTTGCCTCTCAGTTTCAGAAGGTTCAGTCCATCATCCTTAGCTCTTTGATTCAAGGTCCATCCTGAGGCAGAGCATTATGACGGGGCAGGGGAGGGAGGGGAGGGAGAACCTTCAGAGGCATTCCTCATGTGGTATTTTGAATCATGTTTTCTGAATACTTGGTCCTCAGATGGTGGCGAGTTGGGAGGTGGAGACTTGCTGAAGGAGGTGTGTTGTTGGGGTCTGGCTTAGGAATTTTATAGCCCAGCTGTCCCTTGACAGAGCTCAGCTCATTCTCCTGCTGCTGTTTTCCACCTGCTGAGGCAGAGGTGATGTCCAACCTCTGCTCATGCCATGCTTTCCCTGCCATCAGGGAAGCTTCCCCTCAAGACTGTAAGCCACAATGAACCCTTTTCTCCCATCAGCCACTTGTGCTCAGGTGTTTTGTCCCAGCAATGAGGAGGTAACTACACCACCCCCAGTAACCTGCTTCTTCCTGCAAGGCCCTGATTCCTGTTTCTACTACTTCCTACAATAATGGCACCAGTCGGGACCAAGCCTTGGCGTATGAACCTGTTTGGGGGGGTATATTTCAAATTCTATCCTGACAACATCTTTTGACTATTTGACTGGTTATTAAAGAGACATTTCTAGAACTTAAATTGCTCGATCAAAGGGAAAGTTTATTTTCAATTTTGATACAGATTACTATTCTACCCTGAAAGGTTTAATCTCCACATCAGAGTATGATAGAGTCCATTTCCTCAAATGCATGCCAACGCTGGGCTCTGAGACTCTTTTAAACTTTGCCAATCTGATGAACCCATATGCATCAGATGTCTGCATTTTTTGATTACTTGTGATATTGGGCACATTCTCTGTATTTCTTGGCCATTTGCTTCTCTTCTTGTGTCCTTTTCTATTTTTCTGAAAGGGAATATTACTTCTTAAGTAACTTGTTAAAGGTCTTCATGTATTTAAAAGATAAACAATATATTTTAATTTTTGCTTTTTTTGGGGGGTAGGGCAGTGCTGACATTGAACCCAGGGCCTTGTGCATGCTAGGTAAACTCTCTACCACTGAGCTACATCCACTGACTAACCTTTGTAAATAAACAAATTGTCAGTGTGGGATTCATTCACAAATAAATAAGCTATTTAACCCATTAGACAATAACTCCCAGCTTTACCTGCCTCCAGCCCCTGTCAATGTCAACCACCATCCTACTGTCTAGCGCTGAATGTGGCTACTGTACATAGCTCATCTAAGAGAATCATATGCTACTTGTGTATTTTGGGATTGATCATTTCAGTTAGATTAGATTAACCTCAGGTTTAACCACATTGCAGCATATATCAGAAGATCCTTCCTCTTTTCAAAGGCTGAATGATATTCCACCACAGGTACATACTGCACTCGTTTATTTATTTGTCTGTGGAAATGGGTTGCTTCCACCTTGTGAGTGTTTGATTGTTGTCTATATTGATGAATGCTGCTATGAGCACAACTGTGCAGGATTTCTTTCCAACTCTGCAATTCTTTTGGATCTCTATTCTGAAGTAGCGTTGCCGGCATTCAGGAGGCTGATATAGGTGGATTGCCAGGAGGCCAGCCTGGGAATACAGAGTGAACTCCTGGCCATCCTGGGTTGGAAGGAGACATTGTCTCAAAAGCGAAACAAGAAATCAGAAGTAGAATTTCTGGATCACATTCATACTTGGCCAACTCACACAAGAACAGAGAGACAAGTGCCACACATTCTCCCTCATATGTGGTTCCTAACCAGGTTAAGCTTGAAAAGTAAACAAACCTGACAGGTGAATTGAGAGACTGACAAAGGGGATGGAAGGAATTGGGGGGGTAGGAGGGATGGGAGGGTGGGGGACTTATACACTAACCTAAACCAATAATGAATCAATACCATAAAATCCTTACTTTTATATGGTAAACTCTCGAGGAAGCTGTGGGTATCACCTGGTAAGAGGGGCCCTGAAGAGGGTGGGAGGAACCCTAACCCTAATACTAACTGCTCTGGCCTATGGCTCCTTGTCCCCAGTAATTGGTTACTTTCCACACCGAACTGTTGACCAAAGAGACCCACGAGGTCCCCAAAACAAGACAGGCTTATTGCAAAGCTCTTAAATACCCACTCCAGGCAAAAGATAAGACCCTCTTGCTGAAGATACCACAGACTCTCATCACACACCAAAAGACCCTGCTGAAAGGAAACCAGCTCCCAGATGGGAGACTGTGTAGTGCTGAGCTGCCAGGGGAAATTGGCCCATGATAATCGGAGAAAGCAGAGGATATTGACATACCTCACAGTCCGATGTTACAAGAATTCAGAGGACACTGTTATATGGCACAGACCAGCAAGCCAAAAAGTGCTCATCTGTGCAATAGTGGCTCAATATCTAGGAGGGTAATCAATGGTTTGCTGATTGGCTAAGAGATCTTCTCAGTGCAAGGAACCCTTAACTGGAACTGGGATCCATGGCAAAATCTTATGGAGACCAAGAACCCAGGCTCCAAGGGGAAATTCCTACTAACCAGAGAGCTACAGAGAGGCTACACCCAACAGATTCTCGCCAAATTAAAATGTTTGTCTCATTTAACCTAAACGGATCTCATTCTTCATTGGAGATTCTGTTTGTATTTTTTTTCTGAAAGTTTTATTTTTATTTTTATTTATTCATTTTCAAGCAGAGAGAGAGAGAGAGAGAGAGAGAGAGAGAGAGAGAGAGAGAACCAGGGCCACCACTTTGTGGGTCTGACTTATGTGGGTCCTGGGGAATTGAACCCACAGCCTTAGGCACTGGAGGCAAGTGCCTTAACCGCTGAGCCATCTCTCCAGCCCCTGTTTGTATTTTTCAGAAAGCAGCAAGAACCATGGACAACCTAGTTCCACCAACAAGACATGGGATGATGGCTGACGCCCATGCAGGAGATGAGCCACCCCTAACTCATCATCTAGAGCCCAAATGAAACCTTTGAGGAAGTGGTGAGATAAGCAAGAGAGCTCCCTCCACAGCAAGTCAGATAACCTGGGAAAGGACAATGCAGACAGACACCGAGGACACCCAACGCAGTTCAAAGCAGAAATCCAGAGACTCTTAAGACCTCAACAGTAAAGCAGACCTAAAACTCACCCATCGTGACTCGGGGAACTTAGCAGAAAAGGGGACAGAAAGATTGTTAGAGGTGGGGGAGAATATCAAGAGACATTGCCCCCCTCAACAACAGCACACAAAGAAAAATCTGGCTATTTCTTATACAATTCATAACCCCCTAAGCCCATTGTATGGTCCAGCAATCCCACTGAGGAGGGGCCCTGGGAGGTTGGGGACAGGAAGGAGGGTAATGGGGGTACCACCACAAGACTTGCTTATACAATATATCTAATTATTAATAATAAATTTATAAAAAAGAATGGCTGGCTATTATGTAATATTATCTTTAGTTTTTTGAGGAACCACCATATGTATCACTGTGGCTGTGATAATTTTTATTACTACAAGCAGGACACAAAGGTTACAATGTATCCTACTATAGGATATAAGGATTCTAGTTTCTTACCACAGGACACCAAGGTTTACAATGTTTCCTACCATAGGGTACAAGAGTTACAATGTTCCTTACCATGAGGCACAAGGGTTACGATATTGCTGCCTCTAGGTCAACATTAATCTGTTTTGTTTGATTGGGTTTTGTTTTGTTTTGGTTTGTGAGACATGTAGCCATGTCTCATGTAGCCAAGGATGACCTTGAACTTCCAGTCCTCCTGCCTCTACTCCCTGAGTGCTGAGATTACAATTATGAGCCACCTCACCCAGTTTCTGGTTTCATTTTTGATAGGATCCATGTAACGGATGTGAGATGCTTCACTTTTTTGGGGGGGAGGGTCTCACTCTAGCCCAGACTGACCTAGAATCACTCTATGGAGTCTCAGGGTGGCCTTGAACTCATGGTGATCCTCCTACCTCTGTCTCCCGAGTGGTTGGATTAAAGGTGTTTCCCACCATGCCTGGGTATCACTTTGTTTTTAAACTCTGTATCCATGAAATCATTTAGTGCCCATGATTTGTGCCTGACCTGTTTTGCTTAATATTATTTGTGTGATAATCATCCATGTTCCTGCATAGAGCAGTCTTTAGCTGATTCCCCATGCTTTATAATATTTCATTAGATAAACTTATTATGATTCATTTTGAAATTTTGAATGGGTGGTCTCTAGTTTGGGGTTCTGATCAACAGTATGCCTATGAGTGTGTTCACAATGTCTTTTAAGCACACATGTATGCCTTTCTGTTGAGTATACCCAGGAATATAATACTCAGTTGTATGTATGCAGGTATGTATGCAAGCATGTATGTATGCATTCGTGCACGTGTATATATGCATGTGTGCATGCATCTGTGTATGTATGCATGCGTGTATGTAGATATGCATGCAGCTCGAGTCAATACTGTCAGTTTTCTACAGTTGCACCGTTGGGTGGTCTGCAGCACTGGGTGACATCCCGAGTTGTCCCACGTCCTCCCAGACACTCAGTTGTTTTTGCCAGTGGACATGTTGGCCAGTTTAACAGTGGCATTTAACTGTAGTTGAAATTTGCATTTTCCTGATGAATGCTGAGGCTGACCACTTTTTCAGATGTATATTGGCCATTTGTGTATCCTCTGGTGATGTGCATGCTAAGCCCCCCAACCCATTGGTCCCCCCACTCCCGTTTTTCCCCCCTTAGCAACTTAAAGGACTTCTTTCTTTATTCTGAATGCATCCTTTGTTAGAACAATGTACTTCCTTTAGTCTATGGCTGCCCTTTCCCTTTTAAAATGGCATCTCCATGAAGCAGACATTCTTCAGCTTAATGCATTCTAATTTACAAATGTTTGCTATTTTGGCTAGCGATTTCATGTACTATTTAAGAAATCATCGTATACTTACTATCATACAATATTTTCCTGTGTAATTGTTTTACATTTTAGGTCTTCAATCCATATGGAGTTTTAAAAAATTCAGATGGAGTTTTAAAACATTTTGTTCTTGAGACAGATCTTACCATGTTGTTCAGGCTGGCCTCGAACTCCTGGGCTCACGTGATCCTCCTGTCTCCTCCTGCCAAGTAGTTGTGACTACACGCAGGAAATATGAGCAAGTGTGACATTTTATTCATTGATTTGTTGATTTTCTGAGGTAGGGTCTTGCTGTAGCCCAGGCTGACCTGGAATTCACTATGTAATCTCAGGATAGCCTGGAATTCATGATGAGCCTCCTACCTCTGCCTCCCTACTGCTGGGATTAACAATGTGCCCTACCATGCCTGGCTGATTTGGGATTTAACGAAACAATTTGGAAGTCAAGATGAAGAGATTTTTCACCATACAGAAATTTTCTGTACTGCTCTCTGCTATCCTGTTGTCAAACAAGGGTCGAGCTGGCTTCTATACTCTGTTCTCTTCTGCTCACGATTTTTCTCTCCTTGGGACAACACCACACTGAATTTCCTAGCATTGTAATAACTTAGTATAGCAAGAGAAAGGTTTTCTATGTGGGGAGGGTGTGTGTGTGTGTGTGTGTGTGTGTGTGTGTGTGTGTGTGTGTGTGTGTGTGTGTGTGTGAGTGCCCAGATGCTCATGTGTGGTAGGGTGCACTTGCACACCAGGGTGCAAACTGCTTCCCTGTATGCATCTGGCTCTATGTGTGCACTGGGGAAGTAAACCTGGGCCCACAGGCTTTGCAAGCAGGCAGCATTAATCACTGAGCCATCTTCCCAGTCTCCTATTCTCTTTTTCCTCTCTCTCTCTGTCTTTCAAATGAACAAATATAAATATTAAAACATTTTGTATTTTTACTTAAAATTTGAAGAGTATCTTGTCACTTTTTTGTAGCTTCTTTGAGAATAACGTATAACTAAGTGTTTTTTTTAAAATATATGTTTTGTTTTCAGGGGTTGTGCTAGGCTGGGCCTAGGTGTGCGCCTTTGTTATCTTCAAATATAACTGAGCAGTATATAATACTTGTGATGGTTAAATTTTCTTATCAACTTGATCAGATTAGGAATCAAGGAATAGACACTCCTCTTGGAGACAGGTCTGAGAGGGCATTTCCAGAAAGGCTTAGCTGTGGGAGGAAATCATTCTTTCAGAGACTCTACAGAACACAGTCCTTCTCGTCTGGCTCTTGTACTGCTCTCTAGTGTGTGCTTTTCATGTGGCTTACCTTGCTATTTACTCGTGTGTGCATCTACCATTTCTGCCATCCTTCATGGACATTGGAATACAGCTTCACCAGCCTTCCTGCTGCAGACCAGCGGCTCTCCAGGAATCCTCCTGGCCAGATGGGGACTGCCGAGGCATCCAGCCACATGGATTGAACAGATACTGGGTTCCTTGGTGCCCAAGCTTGCAGACAGCTATTGTTGGACTACTCAGTTCAAATCCTGTAAGCTGATCCAATAAATCTCCTTTGTTATACATATTCATTCTATCAGTTCTGTTCCTCTAGAAAACCCTAATAGAATAATATTTCGGTCAAAAACAGATCACATAAACACTGGTTTAATAAGATCATGCTACTTAATGTCATTGTAGCCATCTTCGTTTGAATAAGTACGGCTGTGGTTTTGGATAACTGTCCCCTGAAAGCTCATATTTGAAGACTTGGTCCTCAGGCTCTGGTAATATTCGAGCCTTTAAGGTGTGGGTTCTGGTGGCAGGTCATCAGGTCATTGAGAGTGTCTTCTTAAAGGGAATTTGAGGACCCTGGCCCCTTTCTTTCTTTCTTTCTTTCTTTCTTTCTTTCTTTCTTTCTTTCTTTCTTTCTTCCTTCCTTCCTTCCTTCCTTCCTCTCTCTCTCTCTCTCTCTCTTTCTCTCTCTCTCTCTCTCTCTCTCTCTCTCTCTCTTGTTCCCCAGCCAAGAGATAACCAGTTCTGTCCTATCATACACTTCAGCTATAGATCCAAAGCAATAGGACTAATTGACAAGGGGCTGGAACCTCACAAACTGTGAGCCGAGATCGACTCCTTCTCTTCATAAGTTGATTGTCTCAGGTATTTGTTATAGCCACAAGAAGCTCACAAGCACAAGGGTACTCAGTGACACAATGACGAAATCACCTGACAACATGTGCGTAGAACATAGCCCCATAGTGGCACAACCCACGGCTGCATCACTTCAACCTCAGGCTCTCTCTCCCTTGCTGAGTCTCCAATTAAACTCTTGAGACATTTTACACTGTGCTCTATAATCTGTTATATTTTCCCATTTTCCTTTTGTTTAATTTTGATATTTCCTGCTAAACTCACTTTGAGACCTTAATTCCTTGTGCTGATACATCAAATCTTCTGTTAAACTTATCAAATTACTTTTAAATTCAGTTCCTGCATTTTTCCATTGCAGTTTTAGTATTGATCGTCCCATTTTGTAATTTGTTTTGTTGATTATTATTTTTTAAAATATTTTATTTATTCATTTTCAAGCAGAGAGAGAGAGAGAGAGAGAGAGAGAGAGAGAGAGAGAGAGCTAGGTCCACCACCTTGTGGGTCTGGCTTATGTGGGACCTGGGGAATTGAACCCAGGGCCTTAGGCACTGGAGACAAGTGCCTTAACCGCTGAGCCATCTCTCCAGCCCTTTGTTGATTATTAACTACAGTCATTTTAAAGTTACTATCAGGGGGCCTAGATAGATTGCTCAGTGTTTAAGGTGCTTGCCTGCAAAGCCTAATGACCTGAATTGCATTCCCCAGTATCCATGTAAAGCCAGATGCAGAAAGTAGCTCATGCATCTAGAGTTCATTTGCAGTGGGTAGAGGCCCTGGCGCTCTCTCTCTCTCTCTCTCTCTCTCTCTCTCTCTCTCTCTCTCTCTCTCTCTCTCTCTCCCTTCTCAGTGCAAATAAAGTATTTTTAAAAGTTTAATCTCTCAATAAAACACCGATTTGTTCATAAATCCCATATTTAATTACACAACCCCATATGGGGTTGCAACTCACTGTTTAAGAAGGCAGGATATGGGATGGAGAGATAGCTTAGCAGTTAAGACCTTTGCCTACAAAGCAAAAGGACCCAAGTTTGACGCCCCAGTGCCCACATAAAGCCAGATGCACCAGGTGGTGCATGTCTCTGGAGTTTAGACCCTGGTGCACCCATTCTCTCTCTCTCTCTCTCTCTCTCTCTCTCTCTCTCTCTCTCTCTCTTTCATATAGATAAAATATTTTTAAACAAGGCAGGTTATGGACTAATGGAATATAGAATTTAGAAATTAATCTACACAGCTATAGCCTCTTTATTTTCTATGAGCATGTCAAAAACCATGCATTGGAGAAAAGATGGCCTCTTTAACAAATCATGCTGAAAACTGGATATCCACATGTAGACTAGTGAAACTAGATCCCTATCTCTCACCCTGCACATCTGCGTGTTCAGATAGATCAAAGAGGAGGTATAGCTTGGGGGCAGAGCATTTGTCTGCAATATGGATCCAAAAACCTTCATGTAAGACCTGAGCCTTTGAATCTGCTAGAAGAAAGCATAGAGAAAAGACTTTAAAATGTAGACATAGGGAAGAACTTTCTACAAAGAACACCAATGGCTCAGTAAATAACAGCAAAACCTGACAAATGGGATCACGTAAAAGGAAGAGGCTTCTGAAGAATGAGGAGGTGCCAACTACACAGCTGACGAGAAATAACTCTCTAGAATCTATAAGGAAATCAAGAAATTAAACACCAATTCACTAAATTAATAAATGGGCAAATTAATAGAATAGACATATTCAATCTAGCTATTCAATTGACCAATAAATATTGGGAAAATGTTCACTATCCTTAGGTATAAGGGAAATGTGAATTAAAGCTACATTGAGACTCTATATCCCAGTCAGAATGCCTGTCACCAAGAAAACAAATGCTGGTGGAGAGATAGTAGAAGAGGGAGACGAAGCAACTTTTACAAACTGCTGGTGAGAATGAACTAGTGCAGCCAGTATAGAAGTTGTTTTGAAAATTTCTCAAAACTAATGAGAACTACAATATGCCCCAGCCAAACCACTTAGGCATGTACCCAAAGAAATCTACAACAGCATGCCAGAGATCCTTATATATCCATGTTGCTGGACACGCTGCTTATAACGATCAGGATAAGGAGCCAGCCTAGATACCCATGCACGGATGAATGCAGAAAGAAAATGTGAAACCCACAGACAATGGGTTTTTATTTAGTCATGAGGAAGACTAAAGTTTTGTGATTTGTAAGAAAAATGGATGAGATGTATAAAAACATGTTAAGCAGATTCAGCGAGAGTCAGGAAAACAAATGTTGCATTTTTCTCTCGTATGCAGAATTTTGATTTAATTTGGAAACAGAAGGACAAGTATTTGCAGATAGGAAGGTGGCCAGCAGGAGTCATGTAAAGTGAGTAACAATAAAATCCAGTACTACACATGTATGAAAATGTCATAATAAAACCCATTATTTTTATGCTGATAAGAATTAGTCACATGGAAGAATTAGAACAATGGTTGAGGCAGGAAAGGGAGGTATAGAAACAACATGCCAAAGAAGAGTCTCTTTAGCTACAATCCTAATAGGAAAGGAAGATGACTGAGAAGTGGTAAATGCAAGCCTTTAATCCCAGCACTCGGGAGGCAGAGGTAGGAGGATCTCCGTGAGTTTGAGGCCACCCTGAGACTACATAGTGAATTCCAGGTCAGCCTGGGCTAGAGCGAGATCTTACCTTGATAAAACAACAACAACAAAAAACAACAAAAGCTATGGAAACACTTTTCTCAAACATGTACTTCAGGCTAATTATGATATATGAATGTGCTGTATAGAAATTACTAATGTTTTAAGCTTACGTGTATTAAATAAAATGCATAAAACTCTAAAAAATAATAGAAGTATTTCTGTTCTTGGTTTCTTCTCAGTCAACTCCTCCTGAGGCTTGTCTTACCAAATATGACTCTTTTCTCTTGCAACTCTTGAAGTTCCGTTTTCATATCCTTTGCCAGTAACCAGCTCAAATGTCCCCGTTCCAAAGCAAGCAACCAATGTTGGCTTCAGTCTACCGCTTCCTCTTTCCACTGTCTTCAAAGCAATGATGGCCAACCTTTCAAACCATGAGTCTCTAGTCATTGTCTGTCTGCCTCACCCCACTCCCTGCTTCTCATCTAGTTCCTGGCCCCATTCCCCTTTAGCAAAGCCCTGACTCCAACGATCTCTCCTCAGTGTCTGTCCTCTGGTCTCTGTAGAACATACGGCTAACAACGTGTTCTTGACCTTGCCTCTCTCTCCATCTTCACCGACATTATTTTTCCTTGGATCTTCTGTTCCTCTAACAAGTTCTCCTGAACCCCTTGCTACATTGTCTTTCTTCTTCCACATTCTTGGGATACTTGTTCTCCGAGGATCTGTTCTCCCTTTTTGCTCTGTGCTATGTAGCAGTTACCTTTTCATTGTTGGGACAAAACATCTGACCAGGAGCCGTTTAAGGAAGGAGAAGGTTTACTGTGGCTTACAGTTTCAAAGAGAGGTTTCATCATGATGACGAAAGGCATCACGACTTGTCAATCAACTGGGAGGAAGCATCACCATGGGCTGGCTGTCACCTGCTACAGTCTCCAGCAAGTCAACACCATGGTCTGTTTATCTCTGAAATGTTGTTTACACATGCCCCTTCCTCTTGCCCTTTCCACTCTTAAATTCCTGCTTTTTATTTTATTTATTTTTTATTTGCACTCAGAGAGAAAGAGAAGAGAGAGAAAGAGAGACAGACAGACAGACAGACAGACAGACAGAGGGAGGATGGATGTGCCAGGGCCTCTAGCCACTGCATACAAACTCCAGATGCGTGTGTCACTTTGTGCATCTGGCTTTAGTGGGTTCTGGGGAATCGAACCCAGGTGGTTCTGGTTTGCAGGCAAGTGCTTAATGCTGAGCCATTTCTCCAGTCCAAGTTATACTCTTTTTTGAAATAACAAAGAACTTGCATCCTATTTCAACATCTTCTAATCCATTTGCCTCACTGGCGTTTGGCTAATGTTGCTTAAGAAATGACAAATAAATAACTAAAGCATTTGCATTGTCGCCTGCTGGTACCTCTGTGCTGCCAACTAAAAGAAATTCAGAGTTCTTAACCTGGTGCTGGGCTCTCTGAATCTGATTTAAAAAAAAATCTATTTCTACTTTTCTGGATTCAAATCTTTCATCTACCCTGTGTCTCAGGCACATCCTCTGTCATTTTCCAAGCTGTGTCCTGCAATACAACAGTGGCCTTCAGGAACTGAATTCTGTCTCTTGGCAAAAACGTTCCATGGTAATTTAATTGAACCAGTCAAGCAGTTTTCTTGTAAATCTCTCAAATCCTTTATTTACTATTCTGATATATATGACGAGCCTTCAACTGAGAGGAAAACGATATGCTATTCTCAACACTGAATGGGAATCCTGTTTAGGGGTTATCACTTAGCTCACAAGATGCCAGTGTTCCAAGGAACACATTTTCATCTGACACACACAGATGCCTCTTTATTCGCCCAATTCCCTTTCTCGCCTCACCCTCTCATCTTGGAACAGTGCTTCTCAACCAAGGTTGCCCTCCAGGGAAGATTTAGCAATGGGATCGTTCTAGTATCACAACTGGGCACACTATCTAGTGTGTAGGAGCCAAAAATATTGCTAAACACCATAGAATACACAGGACAGCCCCCCATCCAAGAATTATGCAGTCAAAATGTCAACAGCATAGCGGTCGAGGGGCTGATCTAGGCCATTCTCCTCTCCTTCCTCCAAGTCCAGAGCCAGTATTTCTCCCCTCCTAATCTCAGGTGATGGGCATAGTGATTTATAGTATTTATCTAATTCTTTCCCATGTCATGCATTGTCATGTACGTTTATAACCACTCCACTGTCACGCAATTGTGGAGGAACAATAGTGTGATCATTTTCTTCCTCTTTCTACAAAGCCAGCACAGTATTCATAATTAGATCTTGCTGGCTTTGGTGCTGAGGTGATAACTCAGCCGTTAAAGGTGCTTGCTTGCAAAGCCTGACTGCCTGGATTCAATTCCCCAGCTACTCACATAAAGCCAGAAAGTATTCATTCACATCAGGGAGAGAGTGCCCATGTGTGTGTTACAAAAAATAATTTTAAAAAATAAAGATCTTATTTGAAACCACAATGCGCTTTGCTTACTCTCCACTCAGTTCTGAAACTTCACTGCTCACCTGCTCTGGTCAGCTTTTCTTTCATGACCCCCACATCTCTCCTTTTTTTTTTTCCTGTGTCTACAACCCCTGCCCCAGTTCAGTGTGCCCAGCTCCCTGTGCTGGGACACCATAGGGAAAAGAAATGGTGTCCCACAGAGAGCTCCACTCTGACTTCCTACAGGCCTCAGTTTGACCTCTGGATCCCCGTTCCTGCCTGCCTGACCCCAGGCCAAGGACTGCCCTTCCTGGAAACTCCAGTGCTCCATGCCAACGTGGGGGCGACTCTGCTCTTGGGGTTTTGTAAGGATTACAGTGGCTTTATGAAGTACCTGAACCACAATGGGTGCTCAGTCATAGGCGGTAGGGAAACATATGCTTAGCACGCCAAGCTTCTCAGTGTCACGCACCAAAAAAAAGGAACATTAGAGCATAAATTGTCACTAATGTCCAAAGGATCCCTTGTATTCAGTCCTCGGTTTTGTGGTCCTTTCTCTGATCCTCCATTACTCACAAAGCCCACAGGGCTTGGGAGATGGCTCAGTGGTTAAAGCAACTTGCTTGCAAAGCCTGCTGGTTTCAATTCCCCAGGACCCACATAAAGCCAAATGCACAAAGTGGTGCATGCATCTGGAGTTCATTTGCAGTGGCTGGAGGCTGAGGCACTCCCATTCTCTCACCAAAAGAAAAAAAAGACCCCAAACTATTGAATTTAGGGCTCTGCATTTGCCAACTTACTCAAGGAAACATCTCTAATTCTCATCCTCAAATCTCATCTCTTGATAAATGGTCTAATGACTGTACCTGAAGCAGGCCTGAGCATAATCATCCCCAGCTTCCGGCCATACCTGTGCCAAGCCTGACAGCCCAGGTTGATGCCCCAGGACCCATATATAGTCAGATGTGCAAAGTGGTGCATGCATCTGGAGTTCATTTGCAGCAGCAATGGGCCTTGGTGCTCCCATTTTCTCTCTCTCTCTCTCTCTCTCTCTCTCTCTCTCTCTCTCTCTCTCTCTCTCTCTCTCTCGTAAATAAAATATTTTAAAAACTTCTAAGGAGAAAAGTTTATGTGGCTCAGTTTCTGAGGGGTCAGTCAATGCTTGCAGAGCTCCATTGCTTCTGGTGGTGGCAGCCCATTGCATCATGGTGGAGAAATAATCACCTCATGGCAGTTGGGAAAGGGACAAGGGGACAGGGAGGGACTGAGGCCCAGTGGACACATCAATGACCTGCATCCAGCAGCCCCCAACTCCCAGTGCTTCCACCACCTCCCAGTAGCATCACGGGCTGGGAGCCTGGGTCCCGAGCTTTTCAACACATTGGCTTCTGGGGAACATTCCAGATCCAAGCAATAGCCTCCCACAGCCTGACCTCCTCTATCAGCCCGCTCTGCCTCTAGGGACTCTGTTGCCAACGTTTCTAGTTCAGGGTTTGTGACACTGAGGAACAGTCAATTTTTCATTGCCTGATGATGTTTTTCCATGTGGAATTATGAAAGTATGCCTATGATGTGTAACAATTTTGTATTTAATTACTTTCTTATTTTATATAATTTATTTGTTTATTTGCAAACAAAGAGAGGAGAGAGAGAGAATGGTGGGCCTCACTAGGGCCTCTTGCAGTTGTAAACAAACTCCAGATGCATCACTACTATACGCATCTGGCTTTACATAGGAACTGAGGAATTGAGCCCGGGCCGTCAGGCTTTGCAAGCAAAGTGTCTTTAACTGCTGAGCCTTCTCTCCAGCCCTCTTACTTCCTCTTTTCAGATGACTAACTTCTTCAGAACAATGATCTTATGTTATATATTTGACACCTGGCACATGCTTGAAATATTCAGAAATATTTAGTCCAAAATAGCTAATATTTTCTTAACTTTGGAGGTGTCTGTCAAACACATTTCTTTTTTTTATTGTCCGTAATGAGTTACATTATTTAATGGGCAAACGATGAGTTGTTATCTCCAGTTCCCCAATGCCCCTCTTCCCCATGCCCACTCAGCTGGAAATCCTCCTCTGTGGGCAGGCTGGATCAGTCCTTGGGGCAGGGGATCATGGATAGCCTAGAAGTCAGCCCGGTTCTCCTGGCCCTAGTATGATGTTACTCAGGGGTGTCTTGCCTCTGGATATCCTCCCCCACCACGGCTCTCACAATCTTTCCACCCACTCTTCCGCTCAGTTCCCTGAGTCATGGTGGGTGACACATTTCTTTTCTTATGCCTTATGCCCACCTTGGAGTGTTCCACAGACCAGGAAAAAACATAGGTGATGTCAAAGTCCTGGGTTTCCCCTGAGTTAGACAGGGGAGCAGAGGGAGACAGTTACCCAACTTTGAGCTTTGGGAGAATTCTTATAAACACCAAATAATGACCATCAGGTGCTAACACTTTAATTAACAATTTTGATGGCTTATCAAAATAATCCCCCAATTTGAAGGGATTACATTCCATTTGACAAAACTACTGATCCATGTAGCGAGAAGTCTCATGTGCTGTTCTCAGAGTTACTGCTGGGCTTGGGGTGGGGGTGCCCAGAGAGAGCTGCCAACTGGGAGCACAGCTGGCAGGAGCCACTGTCCCCAAGGAAGTGAAAACAGCCTTGGCGGGGGTGGGGGGAATGACTTAAGCAGGAAGCTAAACCAAAAGTGGTTCAAAATCATAAAATCCTCACAGGCATACTGTAACCTATTGAGCAAGTAGTGGGCTTCGTCTGGCAAAAGGGGCCGTGAATAGAAGGGGAGAGAGTCTAAACCTGTGAAAAATCGATCTGTCTGGCAAATCCTGGTCCCAGTCACCAGCTGCTTACCTCACTGAGCTGTTGACCAAAGTGACCCATGAGGTTCCAAAAACAAGACAGGATTCTGTCAAAGCTCTTAAATGCCCACCCCAGGCCAGAGGCAAAACCCTGTTGCTGAAGAAACCACAGAATGCCATCTATCAGCTTCAAGAGATCCTGCGAGGTCCAGTACAGTAACCATCCCCAGATGGTAGTTTGTGTAGTGCTAGAAGGCACTGCATAAGCTGCCAGGGGAAGCTGGTCAACAACAGCTGGAATAAACAGAGACCACTGGCATGAATCGAAGTCCGCTGCCATGAGTAGGCTGACCACACTTCCTATTGGGAGAGAACAGCGAACCAGGAAACGAGCACTTGTGCAATGGAGGAGCCAAAGCCTGGGGGAGGCATTCAAGAGCTTTAAATTCGGCAAATAATCTACTCAGTGAAGGGGAGCCCTTAACTGGAACTGGGGATTCAGGACAAAATACACCAGGAACCAGAATCTTAGGCCCCCAAAGAGAAATGCACTATACGACTGATTTACAAAGAGCTATTAACAACAGAATCTAGCCAACTCATAAATGTATATCTAAGTTAACCTATACTGATCTCACTCTCCGATGGAGATTCTGTTTGTATTTTTTTAGAATGCAGAGAGAGAGAGCTATGGATCCTCCAACCCTACCAACAAACCACAGGCCGATAGCTGACATCTGGGCAAGAGATGAGCCACCTCAGATCTTCCATGAAGGATCCAGATAGAACCCCGCAGAGAATGATGGGATAAGCAAGAGACCCACAACCACAGCCAGTCAGTCAACACAGGATAAGCCAGACAGACACCAACATTTTCAACACAACCTAAAGCAGAAGTACAGAGGCCTCTAAGACTTCAACAATAAAGCAGCCTTAATACTCACCCACCATGACTTTGGGAACTGAGCGGAAGAGGGGGTGGAAAGACTGTAAGAGCCATGGTGGGGGAGAATATCCAGAGACATTGACCCCCTCAGTAACAACATAGAAAGGGGGGATGGAACCGGGTTGACCCCAAGGCTATCCATAACCCCCTACCCCATGGACTGATCCAGACTACCCATGGAGAAGGATATCCAGCCAATTGGGGATAGGGAAGAGGGAAATTGGGGAAATGGGGATACCAACTCATTATTGGCTCATTCAATGTATCTAATTATGGACAATAAAGGAAAAAAAAATTGGGGAAAAAAACAACAAGGTTTAACCATTTTGTCAGGACAACATTTTTCCTTGCACTCAAGTCTCCTTACAAGAAAGCAACCTGGCATCTAAGGCCTCCTTCCCTTGGCCTGTGGGAGCCCATGAGGGAAGTGCCCAGGATGGCAGAGGAAGCAAACAGGGTGACTCCCCAACTAGACAGGCTGTTTTGTTATTCCTCCCACAACCCAGCAGGTCTAACAGGGACATGTCAGTCACGGTGGTGTGTTACGTCATGTCAGATGGCAATCGAATATGCTGTCAACTTAAGCTGACAGGAGAACTGTAGCAATCAGCTTATCTGGATACCACCCTTGCTGAGTCAAGGGTCATTATCAGAATTATTCACACAGAATTACAGGCAGCAGTTGGAAGTCAGTCTGCAGATTACTCATTACATCATCCTTATTTTATTCACTCAGCACCGATGGGCCCTCAAAGGAGATTTCCCTCCTTCTTCTCCCCCCATGAGAGGCCACCCTTTCTCTACCCACCCAACGGGAGTGAAAAGTCACACTAGGTCAGCCTCAGGTGTGGCTTCAAATCTGCTGGCTTCTTTTTTTTCCACAGGTGTGAGCAGTTGCCCACTCGATGCCTCCCAATTAGACCCTGGCCTACAATGATCTTGCCAGCATTGGTGTTCAAACGCCAAGCAAGCCGAGCAACTGACCCATGAATTTCAGGTCTGTTTTCCAAAGCTGCTGCCCGTTTCATACAAGCCTTGCAAAAGAGCAGATACAGGTACTCGTAGGAGAAGGCACCTTCAGGAGTCCATAGGCCTTCCCCAGCTTGCTCACGAGAAGCCAACTGTGGTCTCCACCCTGGACACACCCCTCCTACACCTCCTCCTGCAACAAGCCTCCACCTGCAGTGCAAATACACTCAGAGTTCACCCAACACACGTACATTCCCATGCAAACCCCACAGCATTGATGGCCAAACTGTGGGAAAGAGGCAGGAACAGAGAATGTGATTAACAGAAGTGGCTGCAAAGGCATGGGCTTCTTCACGACTACCATCCAATAATAACATGTAAGACTTGAACTTGAAGGTGAGCAGGGCAGGGGGAAGATCAAGACTGTGGGGGAAGGTTAGACTGTTCCTTAATGTACTTAAGGATTCTTTTCAAGATGTGTTTCAAAGTCCAGCTATGTCTCATTTCATTTTTAACATTTTTATCCTATTTATTTGAGAGAGAGAAGGATAAAGGAGATGGGTATAATAGAGCCTCCTGCCACTGCAAACAACCTGTAGATACATATACCATTTTGTGAATCTGGAGTTTCCGTGGTTACTGAGAAATCGAACCCAGACCATCAGGTTTTGCAAACCAACACTTTTAACCACTGAGCAATCTCTCCAGCCCCTGTGTCTTCCACACCAAGCAGCAACTCCTGCCAGGTTTCTAGGATTAGCTTCTCCAGAAAATGGTGTCTTGGAACAAAGCGATCTATGATGTATTGCGTAAACTCAGAGTTGAAGTTTATCAACGGTTTAAAGTTCTGAGTGGTCAGATATTCATTCCCCTGTTCTGCTTGGCCCAGAGTGTTGGGCTGGAAGTGATTCTATTTTATATTACGTATTTTTATTATTTATTTATTTATTTAGAGGTAGGGTCTCATTCTAACCCAGGCTGACCTGGAACTCACTCGGTAGTTCAAGGCTGGCCTTGAACTCACAGCAATCTTCCGACCTCTGCCTCCTGAGTGATGGGATTAAAGGCATCGCTCAGGCTTTGCCAGGAAACACTTTTAACCACTGAGTCGTCTCTCCAGCCTTGTGTCTTATTTAAAACAATGTTTCCACACCAGGCAGCAACTGCTGCCAGGTTGAGCCACCACACCCAGATGTTTTGTTTTGTTCTTTTTAACAAGTATGTATTTATTTATGAGAGAGAAAGTAAGAGAGAGAAAGAATATGGCATACCAGGGCCTCCTACCTTTATACACAAATTCTAGATTAATGCACCACTTTGTGCATCTGGCTTCACATGGATACAGGGAATCAACCAGGCCATCAGGTTTTAAAAGCAAGCACCTTTAACCACTGAGCCATCTCTCCAGCCGTGGTTTTTTTGTTTGTTTGTTTGTTTGTTTGTTTGTTTTTGAGGCAGTATCTCATTCTATCCCAGGCTGATTTGGAACTCCTTCTGGCCCCAAGCTGGCTTTGAATTCATGTCAATCCTCCTGCCTCAGCTACCAATTGCTGGGATTAAAGACATGCATCACCAACCCAGCTAGACCTGATTCTAGAGTACGCTTGGTCAAACATTGAACCACCCAGAGCGGGAGAGGCATGCAGGTGAACAGGTAGGTCCCGTGTGTTAGTTCATTAGGGCTCTTGAAATAAAATCCCACTGGATGTAACAGCAGGAATGCGTTGCCTCCCGGCTCCAGAGACTTCAAGTTCAAAGTGAAGATGTCAGGGCTGTCTCTTTCTGAGAGACACTGATCTGTCCCAGGCCTTGGCTCAGGGATGGAGATCTTCATATTCATATGACATTCTCCTAGGTGATGTCCTTTTTACAAGGACACCAGTCATATTTGATCAGGGCCCATCCTGATGACCTCATCTTAACCCTGATGATATCTGTAAAGATGGGCTATCCAAGTGATGTCACATTCTGAGGAACTGGGACCCCAGTCTTTCCCCCACATGTATGCAGGGAGGCACACAACCCATGGTGGTCAGTTCTCTCACTGCTCATCCAGTCGTGTCTGTCGCAAGGTTGTGCCCTGGCACGAATGATTCAGAATTTCTCTGTCAACTCTTTTCAGTGGCCGAGTCTGTTTGACACACTCGCCCATCTACAGCTTTAGGCATTTCCTGATATTGGTGATTTTATGAGATCAGAGGCCTGGGCTTTCTTTCCCACAAGATCTCAGAGCCATTAGCTTCTGGAAAGGAGCCCTGAGCCCCTTGAGGTCATGGAATGTTCCAGACTGCCAGGGGTCTTCCTGTTCCGGGTCTCCTCAGCCCAACTCGGAGTAGTGGCTAAAATCTCTATTCAACAAGGTGTTTCCTGGAAGGATTAACAAACTGGTGGAGGGCGGGGAGGGGAGAAGACCCTTAGCCAGTGTCGTAGTCAGCCACACACCACTGGGATGAATCTTCAAACCAGGTACAATTTGGGGGAGGAAAGGATTTATTGACTGCAGATTGAGGGGAAGTTCAATCTGCCAGCCTCTTTCACATACCGAGCAGAGAGAAAAACCCATCACCTACACCACACACAGAGAACAGGAAACAGGCAGGAGCCAAAGAGAATTTCTTCTCCTTTATATAGGCTTAGGGTGGGGTTTTGTAACCCTATTCCAGACTTAATGGCTTCCTAAATCTCTGGAATTTCCTTCCTGCATGGCCCACTTAGGAAAGAATGTTTACTTCCAGCTTCTTTGAGCTTCTTTACATCCTGCCCCTTGCTGAGAGGCTGCCTTCCTGGAAACATCCTCAGAGACCCACCCAAGATAATTAAAAAGATTCAAGTTGACAACAAAACCTAACCATCACACCCAGAATGGTCAGCAACTTCTATGGCAGCTCAGATGTGGAGAGGCTTATGGGAAAAAAGTGCTACTCGCCTGCCTGACTTTGAAGCCCAGCATCTTTGGCCTTCCAGTGTGGACTGAAGACCAGCCACTGCCCAGGAATCGTCCAGGCCTTTCGTACCAGGTTGGAGCTGTTGAGGCAGCAGCCTCCTGGCCTGAACACTTACCAGATTCTCAGCCCCTCCAACCTGTGCACAGCCGTTCTTGGCCTGCCCAGACCAGATTATATTGTGTAAACAGGTCTAATAAGTCTCCTGTGAAATGGTCATCCATCAACTCTATTCCTGTATAGTAGCTTTCTGTCACTGTGACAAAACTCCTGAGATAATCAATTTATACAGAGAAAAGGTTTACTTGACTCATGGTTTCAGTCTATAATCCCTCTGCCCTGTGGCTTTGGGCCTGTGGAGAAACAGAGCGTCACATGAGGAGCCCATGATAGATGGTCAGGAAGCAGAAAGACGGTCAGGAAGCAGAGAGACAGACAGGAAGTGGTGGGGGTCTTAATACCCCTTTAAGATCACACCTCCAGGGGCAAGAGAGATGGCTCAGTTGTTAACAGTGTTTGCTCGCAAAGCCTGCTGGTCTGGGTTCAATTCCCCAGTACCCACATAAAGCCAGATACACAAAATGGCTCATGCATCTGGAGTTTGTGTGCAGTGTCTAGAGGCCCTGGGACACTACCTATTCTCTCTCTCTCTCTCTCTCTCTCTCTCTCTCTCTCTCTCTCTCTCTCTCTCTCTCCTCACAAATAAATAAAATTAATTTTTTTTTAAATAGAGCAACATGGCATCCTGCCCTCTCTCTCCCCAGTTAATGGGAGTCCAGGCGGCTTTCATCTTCTGAAGCAGTGAGCTGATGGGTCGTCCCTGCCTTTGGACTTGACTCAAGGAAGTGCGCTGGCCTTAACCGTAACATCCAGGTAAGTGAGTGATAGGAAGTCACTGTCACCTCTCCTGTCCTCGACAAGGAAAACCAAGCCAATCTGGGTTCAAAAACCTCTTCCCAACCCCAATGAACCCTATTCTGCGCCCCAGCCTCCTGCCCCTCCCCCAGACCCTGAGTGATGTTCTCCCCATGAGCTGGTCCTGTTCATCTTCTTCCTGTTAATTAACATGAAGTACCGTTTCTGAGAAGTGCCCGGCTATCTGTTTCAGAAGAGGCAAGTCTGAACATGGGCTTCCCAACCACCGTGGGAGAAAGAAGTAGGAAAGAGACTTTGCTCATGGGCACGGGGGCCCTGGCACCGAGGAGGAGAAAGAAGGTGTTTGCTGGTCTATGGGGCACAAAGCCGAGGGTCTTCATGGCCCTGTCTGTGAGGCAGGCTCACCAGTGTGCAAACGGGAGGTTTCCCACAGGTAGGACTTCAGGTACCACCAGCCTCCCAACGTCTTCCCACAAGATGCTCCTGAACGTTTTATTCTTTGGCTCACACAGGTTTTTGTAGAACTGCCATCAGAGTGACAGCATCTTATCTCAGCAGGACCTTTCCAAATGAGGACATGACCTTCACACCTTGGTGAGGACTCCCAGAGACACTGGCAAAGGAATGTGCAGAGGAGAGGCGTCCCCCTAACTGAGTGCAGCCAGAGGGACCCCCAGAGAAGGGCTTTATTTGATTGGGAATTCTTCTCAGGGACAGCCTTGCTCTGTGGCTACTGATCAAAAAAAAAAAATGTCAAGTTGAGGTCACTTTCGTCACTACCATCTGCCAAAGAGGACAAAAGCCAGTCTGTGGTCAGCGAGCCCAAGGCGAGAGGCTGGCCATTCAGAAGGGCAAGTCTGTAATGCGTGGCTTGTCAGCATGGTCTTCGGCAAGTGCAATGAGTCTTCTGTGGGAAGGGAATAGACAGCTCTTTCTATCTTTTCTACCACCTAAAACTTATGGAAAGAAAAAATTACATATCCCAATGTCTTGGGTAGATCCGCTTGTCACGAACCCTCACAACTAGAGGGTAAAAATGTTACACCCCAAAGGCTCCTCACCTCCTGCTGCAGACCACCGAGGGGAGGGAGGCTGCCTCCCTGGGCTTCCAGGTTAAGGTGTTGATATAAACTTGGGTGCATGTAGCTCAGGGGGAATCTTGGGTGCAACCCTCAGCACCCTAGAAAGCAAAACACACTTGGAATGGAGCATTTGAAATTGGGACAGAAAAGAAAACTAAGCTACGGGACTGTGGAAACTTGGATTTTCCCAGATTCTTTAAGTCATGGAGCCGGGGTCCCTGCAGCCTGCAAAGCTTTTGTCCAGGCATTTACATGGAAGGCAAAGATTTATAGGAAACGGCCACCAGATGGGGTCTTGGTTCTCCTCAGAGTAATATTCTCTCTGCTTTGTTCTTTTGCTGCCAGCTGACATTTCATGGGGAAAAAAACTGTCAGTCCCAGGGGAGATGGTCGGCCTCAAGGAGCCGTGAATATTATTTTATTTGTTCAGCCTGACAAGAACTCCAAGCTCATAAACACAGGGAAGCCGCAGTCATTGAGCTGAAGTTCACAGAAGAGCAGATTTCTTCACTCAGTGGGATGCAACCATTAAAGTCGTATCAGCTCCCAACATGTATGCGAACCTGACTCAGGGTTAATTGCTCGCAGCAGCGTGTCCATGCTGGATCTGGGGCCGATTCCCAGCTCACAGATGCTGGGCAAACTGGCTGAAGGCACACAGAGAGATCCTTCTTCTAGAACCATCTTTACCAACCACACTGGCTTTCAAAATAGACCTTAACGGAAAAAAAAGGGCAAGACAGGGTCTTTACTGTGTAACACAGGCTGGACTTGAACTCCCGCCTCATTACAGGCATATGTCACTGTGCCAATTTAGTCATTTGAATCCTTTTAAATCGCCTTTCAGTCACTGATAGATTTTTTTCCCTTTTTCACGAAATGGGAATTTAAATCAAAAAGACGCAGTTACAAAAGAGCATGGTGATATGAAAAATCTTCTTTAACAAATAGTTGCTGCTTTTCCTAAAGACTGACGTTTGTCAGGATTATGGGTGCAACTCACCCCACAGGGGTCTATGAGGAGTGACCAGCTCTGCTCATAAGAACGTCCAGAATATGGAGCTGGGCACGAGTGATGGTGCCTGGGAGCAGAGGCAACAACAATGATTTTAGATGAGACAGTGGATCTCCTTGAAATATTGACGTGCCACCGTCACCGTAACCGTTCTTATTTGGCCTGAAGTGTTCACATGCACGCACGCACACACGCACGCACGCACGCACGCATGCACGCACCTCTAAGCTGAGCACTAAGGTGGAAGAAGCCATATTTCTACCATTTCCTCTTCTCTCCCCAAGACCCCAGTCTTCAAAGGCCTGTTTTCAGGGCTTGCCTCACAGCCTGGAGATGGCACAGGCGTGGTTGTGGTGACCAGCGTGTCCTTGACTCTCCCAGCAGAGGACAGTCACTCACGGAGGACCATTCAGTGCTTTCTCATGGCACCATCTTTCCAGGACTGTGAGGTCATCCTTGCTCCTCTGACGTGTTGTCCCTGGAGGCTTCGCCTGGGGACTGCCAGCTGTCACAACCACATGTGACAAGCAAAACCCAGTTTCTTTTATTTTCACATGGAGGCATAGGGAATGTCTGTCAGAGGTCTCATGGGGGTCTCAGCGGGTCGCTTTGGATGTGTGGTGACAGCAACTGTCTCTTTCATTGATACATTTGTCATGGTGTGGCACGCAAGGACTTTCTATCTACCTATCTATCATCATCTATCTCTCATCTATCTCTCATCTATGTATCTATCATTATCTATCTATGTATCTATGTATTTATCTATCATCTATCTATCTATGTATCTATCATCTATGTATCTATCATCTATCTATCTATCTATCTATCTATCTATCTATCTATCTATCTATCATCATCTATTTTTGAGTATCCATTCTAGCCCTCTATTTGAGGGAAGAGCTGAGGACAGAGCTCAGGGTCTCCTGTCAACAGTGTGGGCAGCAGCAGCTGATGGAAATATTGTGTCCTTAGGAGTCAGACCAACTCATTCAGCTCTTGTCTCTGCCACGTGGAAGCTGTGTGGTTTTGTACCAATTACCACTGGGAACAAGTTTGCATTTCATTCCCACGCCAGTCAGGCAGGGTGAAGGGGAAATTGGGTTCCCCTTGGAGTGCCAAGCAACCTGATTGCACAGCTGGCTGAGCGCCATCTGGTGGTACACAGAGGTACAGCATCCGCAGGAGGAGAAGGGCTCAGCTTTGGAGCAAATGGAGCCTTTCAAAGGATTTAATCTTGCTCACTGATTTTCAGTGGAGGGAATTCTGGCTGAAAGAGGAAGACCGGTCCCCGAGTTCTCACAGTGGTAGAGTCTGGTGGTTAAAAGCAAGGATACTGGCGTCTTTGAGTCTGAATCCTGCCTTGGCAGTCAGGAGCAAATGTAACCTTGGGCAAATTTCGAAACTTCTCACTAATCAGTTTTCTTATCTAGCAAAGGAGGGACATATGCTCACCACTGCAGGGTTTTAAGAAGGTGAAATTAAGCAACTCGTGTGGAAGTCCTCAGCGCTGTGTCTGACCCCCATAAGAAATAGATCACTAAAATGTTCTCCATTGGTTTCTACAGAGAATTTCCCTACGTGGTTCACATTTGTTGTTCAGATCAGAAAGTCAGGAGAAGCTCTCCCAGACAGCACCTAAGAAGGCAGCCAAGGTGGGGATTTGCCTTTCACCTGGCACATGGATTACTAAAGGAAGAGCTTGGGAGAGCCTTTGGGAGCCATTGTGGTTCAAGTTCATTGCCAAGGATTAAATCAGGTGAAAGAAGGAAAGAGAACTGCGCACAGGGTTTGTGCTCCAGAAATGAGGTGCATGTGTGGTGTGTGTGTGTGTGTGTGTGTGTGTGTGTGTGTGTGTGTGTCGGATGCACGTGTGTGTGCACATGCAGGCTGGAGGAGGATATCTGGTGATCCTCATCATTGATCACCCAGTTGTTTCCTTGAGACGGAGTCTCTGCTCCGATTCTCTAGCTTTGACAGTCTTGGGAGCCCCAGGGACTCTCCACTCTTCTGTCTCCCAAGGGACTGAGTTTAATGATGTCCACGTCAGCAATTGATGTCAGTTCTGGAACTCAAACCCAGTGGTCTCAGGCCCCCTCCAGCCCTCATGCTTGTGCAGGAAACACTCTTAACCACTAAACCATCTCTGCAGGCCGAGACTATATTCTTGAAGTGAGCGTGAATGCCTTCACCTTCACCCTGCTCTTGCCTGGTCTTTTCTGCTGACATGAAACTTTGTCAGAAGCCAAAGAAACAAGAACAACAAAAAGAAAGAAAGAAAGAAAGAAAGAAAGAAAGAAAGAAAGAAAGAAAGAAAGAAAGAAAGAAAGAAAGAAAGGAAGGAAGGAAGGAAGGAAGGAAGGAAGGAAGGAAGGAAGGAAGGAAGGAAGGAAAGAAACAAGTGTGTGTGTGTGTGTGTTTTCTCTTCTTCTCCTGTTTACTAATGGTGCCTTCCGT
Source organism: Zapus hudsonius (assembly GCA_004024765.1). NCBI lineage: Eukaryota > Metazoa > Chordata > Mammalia > Rodentia > Dipodidae > Zapus > Zapus hudsonius. Next base: position 4,133 of record PVHP010002266.1, on the reverse strand, counting down.
GTTTGACCCAAGCTCAGCCTGGGCATAAGAACTTGGCCCATGTGGCCCAAAGATGCCAGCTGTCTAGGGTAAGAGCAGGGCAAGAATGAATCTGAGGGGAACATGGAGAGAATCATGCAAGCTGATGGCTTGTGTGCATTCATAGAAAGTTAAAAGCACTTGGGATGCTTATTCCACTGTAGTATCAGTGTGAAGGGGTGTGTGTGTGTGTGTGTGTGTGTGTGTGTGTGTGTGTGTGTGTGTTTTCCAGGGTCTCTTCCTGCTGAAAATGAACAAATAAACACCTGTCTGACTTGACATGGGAGGCTGGGGAATTGAACCTGCACCTGCAGGCTTTACAAACAAATGCCTTGAACTGCTGAACCATCTCCCCAACCCCTGAAGATGTTTTTTGAATGTCATATTATACGCGTATTTCTACTGGGACTATGTTTTGTTTCATTTATTTTTTTTCTTTCATTTTTGAGACAGGGTGTCATGTAACCCTCAGTGACCTTGACCTTGAACTTACTCTGTATACAAGGCTGGCCTCGATCCTCCTACCTCTGCCTCCTGAGTGCTGAAGTTACAAACATGCCACCACACCCAACTTGGCACTTCGTCATTTTTACTCTCTCCCCCCCCCTTTTTTTTACTTGTATTTATTATGGTTTTTGTTGCTGTGACCAAATAGTTAACAAAAGCAACTTGAGAGCCATGCGTGGTGGTGCACGCCTTTAATCCCAGCACTTGGGAGGCAGAGGTAGGAGGATCACCATGAGTTCAAGGCCACCCTGAGACTCCATAGTGAATTCCAGGTCAGCCTGGACTAGAGTGAGAAGCAGAGAGAGAGGACCGCTGGAGCTCTGCTCACTTTGTGTTTGTCCGGGACCCCAGCCCATGGGACGATGTCACCAACAGTTAAGACGGCTCTTCCCGCTTCAGTTAACCTAATCTAGAAACTCCCCCACAGACATGTCCGGAAGTTTATCTCTTAGGTGACTCTGGATCCCATCAGGTTAATAATCAGTATTATTAATCTGATAATTAATAATCAATATTATTAAATACACCAGGCTTCCCATTCTTGTGGTGTGAGTCACTCAATATCCAGTGTGAATGGGATTATTAGAGACGTAAGTGGAAATGGAAGGGAAGCAGACAAGTATGCTTTTACAGAATGTGTGTCCCCTACCTTAGTCCCCTCCCCAGCCACCCCTGTTCTTCAGTGGAGATCCTTTCATGCTGGTGTCTGTGGAGCCTTGAGGAAGAAGGAAATAGAGGGTACCATGGAAGGAGAGAGAGAGAGAGAGAGAGAGAGAGAGAGCGCAAGAACATGGTTCCATAATCTGCAGTGACATGATCAGCGGAGCTCCTTCACTCTTTCTTTTAGCCCATGTATCACTCATTTGATCCGTTAGCATTTGTAGAGCGTATGATTTCTACCAGACGCCATGCCAAGTGCTGACGAATAGCATAGTCCTGCCTAGGGAGGTCCTGTACTCGGTACCATCCAGAACTTACTTCAAATAGCAGATTACACCCCACAGGGATGTCACTTTCTGGCAGAGACCCACCCTGGGCACATAGAAAACTCAGAGGAGAGTCCTAAAAACGTATGGAAGTTTCCGGGGCTTCTGATTCTTAAGAACAGAGTTAGAAGACAAGATACCGGGCTGGAGAGATGGCTCAGCGGTTAAGGCACTTGCCTCCAGTGCCTAAGGCCCTGGGTTTAATTCCCCAGGACCCATATAAGCCAGACCCACAAGGTGGTGTCCCTGGTGCGCTCTCTCTCTCTCTCTCTCTCTCTCTCTCTCTCTCTCTCTCTGTATCTCTGCTTAAAAATGAATAAATAAAATATTTTTTTAAAAAAAGAAGACAAGATACCGATGAATGGGAAGAAGGGGGGAGAGACCCAAATGGTAGTTTCTTGGAAAAATCTGAAGGCAGGCTGAGTCTAGAAGGCCGGAGTAAAACAGATGAAGAAGGCTTAGGAAGCAGGCACGTCCCAAGGCCGGGAGAACGTGACCTCGTGGCAGGACTTCGGCTTTATGCAGAAGGATGCAGGATGGCATTAGGAGTTTCCACGAGGAAGTAACCTGGAAAACGCCAATTTTTACATCAGCCATGGTTTAGATTAATTGTGGTGACAGCCTTGTTGCTGAGAAATGAAATAGAAGTTTCTCACAGCGGTCCAGCAAGTTTCTTATGGCAAACGGAACAATCTGTGACAAAGATCTGACCTTCGCTGGTGTGAGCAGTGGGTGAGCAGTAAGGGACATGGTGGCCTCTAAGGAGGGACAAGGAGAGATGGTATCCAAGACTATCAGGCTCTGCCTCAAGTAATTCAACCTGTCGGTTTGCACCATGTTGAAAGCTCTTTTGTGATGAGCATCTTTTCAGAATGTGAGGTTTCCACTGTCTACACACACATTTCTACTTAATACTGGAGAGTTATGACAGGGGTCTGGAAGGCTTGTTCTCAGCAGTGCTAAAGGCCATGAGAACTTGCTGGAACAAAATGTAGAAACAGACCCTGGGGAGCCAGGACACCCATACTCTCAAATCCAGGCCATATATTCCACACACGCCATGATGCTTTTTATTTATTTTTATTTTATTTCATTTGCAATGATTTTGTGGTACTGGGGATGAACCTGAGGATTCATACTTGCTAGGCAGTTATCACTCCCTTCTTTTTTAGTCCCTAATTTTTTTTTAATTTAATGTGCCCAGAAACCATAGATTGTTATTGGAAAAATTACAGTGCCTGGGGTAGTTGTTGGTTAGGGAGGCCCCTGGTGCCCCCAAACTATTGCTAAGGCTCTTGGTTGCCCACCAGAAGGAGAAGGTAAGCTCCTATCACTGAAGACTCTGCATGAGGCATCTCTATCACACCCTGCAAGCCTTGGGGTCCATTGTGGAAGAGGGGCAGAAAGAATGTAAGAGCCAAAGGAAGGGGAGGAGGGCTTACAAAACTGTCTGCCAGACACAAAGTGGCCTTGATTTTCATGACCTCATATTGGCTGACACTACCTGCATAATAGGAGGGAAAAGACGATGACATCAACATAGAAGAGAAACTTGTAAAGAAGGGATTCCATGGAGGGGGCATCACATTGGGGGAGGGGGTTATGATCACAGCATATTGTTTGTATTTATGGAAGCTAAGTTCAATTTTTCTTTTTAAATTTAGAGACAGGTTCTGCCTAAGTTTCCCAGGTTGGCCTTGAACTTGCAATCCTCCTGCCTCAGGCTCCCCAGTGGCTGGGACCCCAGGCATATACCCCTGTACCCCCTCCTGGTGCTCTCCCATGGAAGAACTACACTGAATATTGCTTTAGGTGAGGCAAAGGGGACCCTAACTCAGGTGTTCCCCCGCCTTCCATCTCTGATTAGATGACTTTCTACATCAGTTCTTCCTGTGAGTTGATGTGGAGCCAGAAGTAAATAAAACGTGTTCCACAAACCCACGCAGCAAGCTCGCCCAGCTTCTCATTGACTGGCTGTGTGTCAAACTCCTAAATCTGCTCAGGAGACTCCAGGTGGCTGTCACTGCTGATCTCATCCTTCAGGAAATCCTTCCCAAGGTTGATGAGAAGTCTCAGGAGGACAGATTGGACTCAGGGCTGACCCCCCCTGATCTGCATTGCTGACTTAACTTCTATTGTGGTTACCAATAGTATGACTAAAGCATATGGCTGAGGGCTGAGACAGATCAGTCAGTAAAGTGCTGATTTTAGAAGCCTAAGGACCCAAGTTCAATCCCCAGAAACCATATGGCAAGGTAAGCCTATAAGCCCAGCGTTGGGGAGGCGGACCCCTGGAGCTCACTCACTGGCCAGCGAGCCCAGCCTAATTGGTGAATTTCAGGCCAATGAGACACCCAGTCTCAAAAAGAGGTGGCCATACACATACCTGAGGAACAGCTCCCCAGCTTGCCCTCCAGCCTCCACGAGCACATATATGTGCACAGGCACCTGCATAGACTCACGAATGTGCACACACTCACGTCTGTCACACACATATGCGGATTGATTTTAAAAGCCTAGAGCTGAGATTCCTGGCAGTATATATTTTTGAAAATCATTCAGTAGCTTAAATGAAATGGAAAATCTCTTTGCAGAAAGCATATAAGATCATTGAGGAGAAGA